>MU865975.1:30434-227658 GCA_033296975.1 Podospora aff. communis PSN243 | reverse complement strand
TGATTATCCCTCCTTATCTCTATTTGGTCTGCGACCTCAGATATACTTGAGACTCCTGACCTAACCCCAACCCTCTGCGTCCCTGCCTACCTTAGCGTGGGTACCGGTCGTAACAGATTATAGGTTTGAGAGAGATCACTGCAACGTTAAACCGCAAAAATCCAGAATCACAATTTATCGTCGACCAAGGCAAGATACCGCACTGTATAATCTCCTCTAACCATTTTGGTAAACCCTTTACAAACGGTAATAGCCTAACGTGCAGTTGTAACACATTACCTCCCTCTATTATCACAGAAGGCTTTCCCAGACACCAATTCGCCTGCTGCTCGGAAAGAACTCCGTAAATGCGGTCGACATGATTATTAAGCAGAGCAGATCAGGTGGAACAGGTGGAACAGGTGAAATGTCCTGGCGGCTGTCCACTGGGGCTTATAGGTCCACTTCAGCAACGTTAATTTCGCCGATAAAGACTCTGGCCCAATGGTTAGAACCGATGGACTGCGAATCTGAAGCTTGCCTTTAACTGGTTAAGAGTTATCTGTTCGAACTGCACGTAGACTTGTCGGTACTTTTTTTTTGTTGCCCCATTACTTCGGCTTCGATCTACGCCTTGTTGTATTTATTTTGTTCATAGCCGCGCCACGCTGCACTCGCACTTTTGCCTTTCACAGAAATCACGCAGAATCGACTTTGAAATGTAACCCTACGCATTGATTCGTTATCAACTGGAGGTACAGAATACTTCATGAATGACCAACTACATCCGACTGAGCTCCAGCCATCTCGGCGAGTTCCGGCCCGGGACCAGCGATGACGTCTCCCGACTTACTTGGAGACAGAGACCAACATTCCCGCCTTGGCGTTGGATTTTCAGAGCACCAGCTCCATGCGGAACACTCCAGACTCCTCCGAATCCGTCCAAATTCCTCCAAAGTTCACACGACTAGTAATACACATGGCGGCCTCACATGGCTTCCTGAAGACCAAACCTCTACGCCATCTTCACGCGGAAGAGATACCGGAGGCGAACTTGCGAGACGTCGTACACAATGTACTCGTTGTAGAGGAGATAAGCGCCTGCCACATTCGTGGGCCCTGGCTTCACCGTGGTATCGGGCTAGAAGATGTTAGAGAAGGTCGGTCACTCCAGACCATATCGCAAGACGCCAATACAACACGAGACACGCAGTGAAAAAACAGCAAGCGAGCAGGTCGACGCAAATAACTTGGCAAAACTCACCATCATGATCCCCTGCAGCGAAGGATGAGCGCATCCCGCATCCTTCCACTTCTTGGGACCAGTGCTTCCCTGACCCCAAGTCGACAGCATGCCCTTTTCCTTCGCATCCTCGCCTGCGCTGTACGAGGCGTCGGTGAGTTCTTGCATGGGGTCGCCGAGCTCCGCCTCGCAAAGAAGCAGCAGAGCAGTGTTGTCCGAGAGATACGAGCAGCAGTAGTTCGCCGACTTGGACGACATATCGGCGAGGTAGATGCCCTTGCCAAACATGTACCCAGCTACCGGCGCCTCGGGCGGCGCGATGCGAAGACCTTGGCTGAGAATGCCGCCAAAGTTGGTGGCCCGAGAGCCGTGCCAGAGCAGCCTGCGGTTCTTCGCGTTCTTTCCATAGGTGCTGTAGTATCGATCTTTTTCTCCCTGTCGTTCGATCCGGAAGATGGACTCGACCTTGTAGTTTGCATTGTGCGTGACACCGCGGGTCTCCATGAGGTAGTCCTTGAGGTGGGAAAACTCGGCCGATGCTCGATCCAGCGGCGTCATCTCGTCCAGGTTGAGACCCTGGAACTGCTTGTCAAGCGGGTGGATGTCGCCATCGGACTTGTCCGCCTTCATGATAAGCGCCGCATCCTTCATATCGCTCAGACTCTCCAGAAGTTCTATTTCCAGCTTCATCATGGGGGATGTGTTGATGATGGGCGGACGGTTGCGACCGAACGCATGAGGAATCAGCGAGTAGTACGAGTTTGAGAGATGCTCAACCGCCTCTTCATAAGGAACGCCGTAGTTGACCGCCAGAGAATGGTCATCAAGGAGCGCTGAGAGGTCCTTCAGGGCCTGGAAGCCCCGTGAGATGGTCGCCTTGCTGAGCTTCCCAAGGGGGAGTTTGTTAGCATCGTAGTGGAGAGCTTGCATGGCCGCCGAGAAGAACTGCTGGTTGAAAATCAACTTCATGAGGTCTTGAACTTCGTCGTGGAGCGTGCTCTTGGGCGCGACCCAGCCGGCGGCCTTCTTGTCTTTGGCGTCATCGGCCTCCTCCACATCGTCCGACTCGACGTTGTAGTTCCGTTCGACGAAAACGTACTTGCCGGGCTGGGGGATTGCGCCTCGGAAGTCCCAAGCGAGACCGGTCTTTTGCTTGAACTTCTTGTGAAAGTGGGTCAATGCCTCTTGAAGAGTATGCCCTTTAAAGGCAGAGGACTGGCCATGCTCTCCAACGCGACCCCATCGCGTCCAGGTCTGGTAGCCCCCGGAGCTGTCGACCAAGAGCTGTAACCGATTAGTCAGGTCCCAACACAGCAGCTATTGCAACAAACCTGAAGGCGGTAGAATTTGTTGTTGTTGTTCGAAGCGTTGGTTTGATTGAGGGAGGCGTCGTAAATCACACCAAGGGGGTCAATGTAGACAACGGACGATACATAAGGACATCCATCGTCGAGGGGAATCTGGATATCCCTGCGCTTAGCGACCTGCCCCTCGCCCATAGCGGGCTCAGGCTTCGACTTCTTGGGAGCAGGTGCGTCCTCTTCGTCCTTGATGTCGACATCCTCTTCGACCTTGACGTCGGCATCATCGTCGACCTTTGCCTTCTTGCGACCTCTCGTGCGGGCAGGAGCTATGTCAGGATCTGGAGAAACTGATCTCTTCTGGGGGAGTCCATTAGTAGGCGACGTATGCGAGGCTGCAGCCTTTGCATCATCCTGCCCATCCAGGTCCCCGTACCCGCCAATGTCCCATTTCAGCTCATAATCCGCCTCTGCGGGGCGTGTGCCGGTTGTTGCGGCCTCAAGGAGCCAGTCGAAGCGGACAATGGGGATGCCATAACTCCGTGCCTTGCCCAGTTTGAGTATGCATCTGTTTTGCTTGTCTTTGCCAACGATATACGCAACCAGCACCGTGGTGTGGTGGGTGATGACTTCATTGTAGACTCCGCCGTGACTCTCGATCAATTTCTGGAGGGCGGCTTGCGTGTAGCCTGGGAATCTGCCGGCGAGCGCAACCACGTATTTGTCAAGGACAGGGGCAGCTGGTGCCGCCGCAGCGGCTTTCTTGCCTCTCTTAGGCGGCATGGTGGTTGGTGAGGGGCGAAACGACGGGATTTTTGGGTGAAGCGAGGTTTGGGACGGAACTTGAACGCGCTGCAGGTGCTCAGGCGCTGAGGGGCGCTGAGGCGGCTATCCGTTGAGGTTCAAAACGATGCGACAGATGGAGAAAGATGCAGAGACGCTCGGCCAGAGCAATTGACCTCTGTGGAGTAGTGGGAGCGACCAGATTGCAGAGGCAGCTCAATTTGAGGTGCTTTGGACGTCATCAAATATTTCTGCGCCGCACAGCTTCCCCAACATTGCTTGGGCAAGCGCGCCCCGCGTCGAGCAGGCAACCGTGACGCCAATCGGCGGTTCCTGCGCGCGGTCACGGGACCTTGGGCGGGGAGCACCAGGCAGCTGCCTCGAATTGGAAGAACTGCCCCACAAAACCCAGGCGAAGCCAGGCAAATCCCAGCCTCTGAATTTGTCGGTGGATTTGCACTGTGAAACCTGCATCACTCGATGTCTCCAAAACGCAGGGAGAAAAGCCGTGAGATGCAAAGGCGAAGCCTGCCGACATCTGGGCGGGGAATGACCCATTGATCTCCTTTGTACCTACTCAGCGTCCACGGTTGCTCGTAGCACGGACACCACTGCAATTCCCGCTCTCGAGACCTCGCGAAGCAGGCCGCGCTTCCCATTCCGGAATCCCAACCGAAATCTTGGTGTTGCGCTCCCTTCCGCGTTCCAAGGTCGCAATCCCGCGCCATCATCCGAAAACCTGCATGTAGATCTACTGGTTTGCGATCTACTCTACTTCCTGCAGGGATCTCGCGAGATAAACTCACATTAGCTTGCCGGGATACCCGTGTGTGCCAATGAGGTTGAACGCCGGTGGCACATTCAATGGAGCTCTTTCGACTTCAACACTCAAGGTGTAGTCCATGTCACAGCATTTCAGGTCACTCAGCTCTCAATTTCTCAATGTTGACACTTCTCCCAAGCCAACGCTCATGATTCCATTTCATCCGAGTCCCACCCCATTACCCAAACCCAGAACCACATCAATGCTAAACAACCCTCCCAACCATGTTTTATATACAAACATCCCAAGTCTCTAGATAAAAAAACTCCAAACCTCCCCTCATAAACCCCATCCCCTAAAAGTACCCCCGACCAGCCACGTCCCAGTCCCAGACCATCCAGACCTGACCGGCCCCCCCTCCCAGCGTCACCCCGACACGGCAATCTCCCCCCTGAGCTCCTTGCACCGCGGATGGCTGCACGTCCCGCAGTACAGCGTGCTCTTGCCGCAGGCGATGATGCGGTCGCAGCCGCACGTGATGGACTGCGATACGAGCGTCGTCGAGCAGGCGTAGCTGATTTTGGTTCCGCACATGTTGACGACGACGACGACGACGACGAATAAGGTAATAATATATAAGCGAGTGGATGAAGTAGAAGTCTGGATGGTGAAGATGGCTTGTTGAAACTGCAGAGCGTTAGTCACCTGCCATCTTCTCCATGAGTAGAGGATGGAGTGTGGACATACCGACTGCGATAGCCAAGGTGTCTATCGGTGTGACACTCTCTTTCTATCTCAGTACCTCCCAAGCTTTTTGCTGAGTCCCTAGTTCCGATCCTCGAAACCAGACTGGATGCAACTCGGAGCGATTCAATGCCGAATTCCGAAAAAGTGTGTGTTTTGTTTTGCCTACTTCCAAGCCCGCGGAACTCGAGGCAGGAGCGATAAGGATGAACAAGGTCTACGTTGTCGTGGCCATCACGGATGAAATCCCGCCAGTTTCATTGAAGCTTCATGAGAAGAGGTAATAGGGGGAAGCTGCTTCAAGCTCGAAAACGTTGCACAGACAGTTGTGTTGCCGCTGTAAGGTCTCGAGGTGTGGATTGTCACTTAGGTAACTTGGCTGGGCTCAGAGGAGGTGGTCAAATAGGCCGACAGCCGACTTTGGGATCTCGATTGCCGCCTTTTGTGGAATGCGGGGGTCATCCACACGAAACCAGGCATTGTTCCGTGATTTACGTCATCTGGCAGCAACCAAAGACGAGAGGGGCTCGGCGGAGCCCAGCGTGAGCCAGCGGAGCCAGTAGAAAACGCGCTTTTGAAGCCGGATCAAATGCTCCGCCTGGGCGAAACCGGATTTCCGGTGACATCACTGATGACACGCGATTGCTGCGATCCACACGAAAATCCACGAAGCCAGCTAGCCAATTCCAGCCCATTCGAGCCTTCTCTGCCTCCAGGGTTCGCAGGGTCCTAGAGCAATCCAGACAGTCCTAGAACGCGCGGGTAGAAACATCAGGGTCATCAGGGTCTTCAGGGTCTTTGAAGGTGATGCATTGAGACTGCCGACTGCCCCACACTTCAATCATTTGCACCATTTGCTTTTCCCCGAGCCCCGAGCCCCGAGTGAATACGCCCGAGAAACGGCCAGTTCCGACGGATTTGCAGTGCTGATTTTCACTGCATACAGACTGTATCCCGCATGCATCTCGCTCATTTTGATCAGTCGAGTTCCTCTGCATCGCGAGCCCCCTTCAAGTTGATCTTCCCCTCCCTCTTTTTGGGCTTCAACCAGTCCTCGTTGCCGGGCGGCCAGTACACTCTGTTTTCCGGCCCTCCCATGCTCCGATCCGCCTCGCTTATTTCGATCCCGGTGCACGATGCTTCCCCGTTCTCTTCGGCTCCATCGACATCCATCACATCCTCATCGGGGCCCCTCTTGCGCTTCCCCCCTTTCGCTTTGTTGTTCTTTTTCGGTGCCTTCGGTGGGGGACGACTCTCGTCCGTGCGTTCGTGCGGGACCATGTCGTTGATCTTTTCAAATCCAGGCAGCTTGAAGGTTCTCATGAGTTCGAAGACGGCCTGCTCCTTGTCCTTGGCCTCAATCATCAAGTCCATATCTGGTGGGCACGGAGGCAGCGTCTTGACCCGTGGACTGTGCTTTCGTCTGTCCCGCGGCGTCACGGCTCCGTCGCAGGGCTCACTGTAGTGCATCTTTTGCCTGATGCCCTTGCGTCGCCACGTTGCTGCAATCCGTTCCGAAATCTCAGGTTGGCTGATGTCTAGGGTACCTTCTCGGCAGCGATCAGAGTCGAATATGATGTTGTGGTGGTGGTAGTCGAGCACGAGGGGGATGTTGAGCTCCTCGCAAACGGGAAGGAGGTCGTGGACGCTCCAAGAGACGTCGTCATTTTCCAATACCAGACGGGCTTTCACCGAAGGGGAAAGCTGGGCATAGTTCTCGCGGAAGCGGTTGAGCGTAGCGGCCTTGTCTCCATACACCCCTCCCATGTGGAGAATCATGACCGCGTCACGGTCTTGCTGTTCGGGAAGGCGAAGCAACGAGAGCATCTCGTCATGATACTCGAGGTCCCGGACGGAGGCTGTGATGACTTCTTTTCTAGGAGACCCCAGCTGGGTAAACTGATTTGCAGAGTTAACCAACAGCTTGAACGGCATGTGGCTGGAAGAAAAAAGACATACCTGTCCAGGATGCGTTGTCAAGCGGTGACCCAGCTCCGCAGCAATCCTTCCCGCCTCGGCCAAGACCTCAGAAGCAAACGGTGCCAATTTGTACCCGTGCTCTGGGTGGCTGGCAAAGGGAAACATCTCAGAACTCAGCCGCATGAACCGGATCCCATACTTCTCATTCCATCGCAACATCTTGGCAATGTCGCGGGCGTTGGCCAGTCCGAGCTCTTGCACAAACTTCTGGCCCCGTTCAATGCTCGCCAGCTTCGACTTGTCGGGCCGGTTCTTCGTCGCATGCTCTGGCTGAGTTTCATCTGCGAGAGGATGGCGGTGTTCCACGATGGATGCCATGCGACAAGTCCGAGAGCTGAAGACGGGTACCTTGGCGGATCGAAGATACGTATTGAGGCAGGCCTAGAGGTCGTGTTAAACCCATGTCACCGATCAAGAGTCAGTGGAGGAACCAACATATCCCAGCCGGCCTTTCCAGTGCAACGGGAGATAGCCACTATTGACAGGAGGCGCGCGGGCGGCCCCACGTTCAACCTCAGCGGCATCTTCTCCCCCTCCTCCTCCATCCACGAAGGAGCCTTCAGCGTAATCGGCATCTTCGATATTCACAGCCTGGGTTTTGTTCTTGGCTTTCATCTGGGCCCGCTCGATCACCATGTCTTTGGAGATCTCGCCGGGCTGGGCCGTATCCAGGGGCGTCATGTTCCGCACAGTCTCCTCCCGCATAGAATCCTGTGCTTGGTCCTTTTCATGGTTGTTGTCCGAGTTCTCTTGAAAGAGACTCGACTCGACCTTGGACTTCTGCTTCTTAGTTGCCCTCATCAACCGCCGTTCCATCCGAGCAAGGCCCTCGATGGCCAGCGCCACGCCCTTCTTGGTTGTCTCCTCGCGGTCCTCACTGCTGTCCTTCCTCTGCTTGTCTTCACCTTCAGGTCGGATGCCCAGTACCCTGCCCTGGATCTCGCGTGTCTTCTCCTCCTCACGCGTGTCCTGGGTGAGGCGACGGTTCGACCGACGGAGCAGAACCTCCGGACGGGTCGGCGTTACAACGCCGCTTGACGTAGTTGTTGTGTTCTCCATGTCATTCACCGGCGCAGGCGCCGACTTGGATAGTCGAGGCATGGCGTTGTGAAGTTGCCCAAGTTGAAAGTTGGAAATCTGGAAAGGTGTGGAAACTGGGCGGGCGAGTTGTGTGTTAATGGCACGATAGATGCCAGATCCAAGGGTAAAATCCACAAAGGCAATCTGGCTCCCTGACTGTGGTCGAGACCAACAGCGGGTCGGCGGTGACAATGGCTTGAAGATGGCAAGGAAACAGCGAGGCATGCCACTCGGCACGGTCGCGATTCTCTCCCTACGTCAACATGGGGGATTTGCCCGTACCGAGCGAGGATATTGAATGATGTGAAAAGTCGAGATTTGGGCCTGACCCAAAGTTCGGCCGAAATAGGGAACCCGAATGATGCAGGCGGGCAAGACTTTTTTAAGGCAGATTTAGCAAGGCTAATGCGTGGGAAGGAAGCTGAGTTCGGATGGACTCACTCGCTCACGTTACCTCAGGCGCTGAGGGGTGGCGGACAGAGAGGTGCGGCACGCTGCGAATAGCATCTGCGGGTATTAAATGGCGACGATGAGGTTTCCGGATTTCCGAGCGCGAGAGAAAAGTGATTTCGGTGATTGGAGCGTGTTTGCATTTTTCTTGAGCTGAGATTTGACGTGGAAGTTGCACTGCAGAAGAAGGTGATGCGTCCAGCAAAGATAAGGTGCGATCGCCAGGGTTGCCCAGCCTATAAGATGCCGCCAATTGCTGCCGATGAGGTCATGATCAGCGTTCCCGCTAACAATTCAGATCGCAACGGGAGCACAAGGGCCATCATCATCGCGCACACCGCACAGCTGGGACAATGCCGCACAGTCCGCCGAGAAACACGCGCATTGGGCCTGATTGGCAGGGAAATTGGAATCGGACACATCGCCGACATTTGCTAGAAGCATCGACAGCGCTGGACAGTTCCACAGCCTTCCATCCCAGCGCATTCTCAGCTTCCAAGGACGCAGCCGCACTGCTTCACCAGCTGGGAGTCGAATTGACGCGAAACCCCCTCCCGCATTCTTCCAACGACCAGCGCGCTCGGCGACCACGATGACGTCCCCGACTTCACCGTGCTCCAAAGTTCCCTCGACCTGGAGATCACTAAGTCGTCACGAGATCGAGATTCATGACGCTAAAATCGTGATATTGGGAAATTGAAATTCGAAAACGAGACCACCTGATGCTCAGCTGATGAGGGAGAACCAGCCATGCACTGAAATGCTGACAACAGCCTCCTGCTACCAGAACCCCTGACGCCAACCCCGAAAATGCTCGGGGCAATCTGAGACAAGACAAAGGCACCGGGCCGAGCCACCCATAACCACCAATGCGGTCCGCCCTGCGTTGCCGCCATCCGACCTTCACTGTCACCCTCACCACTTGATCTTCCCCTGGGGGAAAAACTCATCAATGAGCTCCAGATAGTAAGGCTGCCAGTTATGTTAGCCGCTGTCCCACTTTCACATGGAACCAAGCTCACTCACTTTTAGCTGCTCGACGCTCGGCACATCGTCACTCTTGCTGTATAGGTCGTACGGGTTGAACGCCTTGACCGTACTCAACAACACCTCGTCACCCTCTGCCATGAATTCTCGATACGCACCCTCGTTGTGCCACGGGTAGAACGAATGGTACCTGATCATGGCAAGTCCCTCTCTTGGAATCCTGCTCTGGTCCCTCAACACCAAATACAGATACTCATCGTGTCCCCAACTCATGATGAGGTTCTCGACTCCGCATCCCGCCTCATAAATCCCCTTCGCCGTCCCGTACACGGGATGTCTGCTGTCCGGGTTGGCCACGAACGTCTCCGGGTAGATGCACCTGTCATCGAATCTACAGCCGACAGGAAAAGTGTCGCCAACCACGTCCCATTGCCCCTGAGCGCCCTCGAAAAACAACATCAGCTTGCCAAGGTCATGGACCAAGCCGACGAGCTGCATCCACCGCGGCTTGCCATCACGACGGATGGCCTCGGCGCTCTGCAGCAAGTGCTGAATCTGGCTGAGCTCCGTATCTGGATCGCTGTCGTCAATAAGTGTGTTCAGCTTCTCCATGGCTTCCCACACCGTCATCTCTGGGCGAACTCTGGACTTGGAGTGGAAGCGTTGTCGAGCGGCGAGATTATACGCTACGGTCTGCTTGGCATGCTGCTCAGCGTAGAAGTTCCTGACGCGGTCGCATGCTGAGTCGTACTGTCTGAACGAGGCCTTGTCCTTGGCCGAGTCGAAGTGGGACTCAGAATCGAAGGCTGCTTGGGCATCAAGCCGGGCTTTCTTTGCCGCGGCACGGGCTTTGAGCACGTTGACTTGGTCGACGGCGTCCGAGATGGACTCGAGGGCTACACCGAGGTGGTGGGAGTCGGTGTCGAGGATGGCGGACGGGGCCATGGTGTTCTGGCGTGGGTTGATGTTTGGCTAACCAGCTGAGGGCTTAGGAGAGGGTGAGCAGGTCTGGTCGACAACACGAGAGAGAGAGAGGGAGGCGGCGACGACAACACCAAACTCGCTCACCCTTCAAGGGACCCCAGCTATATATCCTTTCCAGCAACGATCCCACGCTTATCGCCCCCATCCAATTCTCGAGCTAACGGCGGATATTCCCAAGTGTGGGTGTGAGCAGCAGCCTTGAATCCCACCACCCACTTCATCAACCACGGCACCAGCGATCCCTCCATTGGGGAGGAGAGGGGAGGAAAGAAAATACGCGATCCCGCCCCGATTCCCACCCTCTCCCACACATACAGCGGGCCAAGCAAACAGCAAACAGGGGGACGATGTGATGGGTGGACGACTAGGTCTCCCATCGCCCGACCCGCGATCGCAATCCCCGCGCTAACCCCATCTCACCCGGTCACCTTCTTGAAAGAAATTGAACCCGGCGTAGACATCAAGCCCACTCACGTCACCACACGTTTCCCGTGACCGCCTCCCGCTGTCCCAAATTCCCGTCGTTTATCGAGCATGCCCACGCTTTCGTCCCCCCCAGGAGAGACTTACCCGACCCACCCGATGGAACCGAACCCAGCGAGCAGGGCGAGCCCGATCCGCACATGCAGGCACCCGCTCATGTGATCGGTGCCGACCAGACTAAGATAACCACCACTGGTGTAAAGTAACTAACATTAGCGTTGTCCGGATGTGCACCTTCTTGTAAGTGTGTGGCAGGAAAACGGGCAATTTCGCCCGGCTTATAATGTGGGTCCCGGGGTCGGGAGCCGGATTTGTGAAAAAAGGGGTAATTTTCTCCGGGTTCGGGTTCCGGTGGCGGCGAGTGAGACGTTGCATGCGCAACGGCATACCGCTATTTCCCATTTTTCGGGGAGGAGTTTGCCACGCACTGCAGCGTAGGGCATGCACTTTATGGAAATTTACGATGCGGGTTGGCCTGAGTTGGTAAGGCGACGTGAGGCAGCCGCCGAAAAGGGGGGTTTTTGAACTGGGGTATTGCCCGACTTGCGCGAAAGTGCAGATGTGATGCAGACGTGATGTGGATGTGATGTGGATGTGATGAATCCAGACTAGGCTACGGATGGGATTCTTCTCGCGGTTATCGCGATCCGAGAAGTATGGTAGGTTGTCGTTCTCGTGGCCTGCACGTGCATGGATTTCAGCTGGGTTGGGCTGAGGTATGGCAAGTCGTGGCAGCTCGCTCGCTTCGACTCGCCGTAAGGGAATACCCAGATAGATGCCGGCGGCAACGAGGTGAGCACGCTGTCTACCTTGCGGTCTGGCGGTGAGATGGCTTGCCCGAACATCCCATATAATGATACCGACTCGAAGGAAGCGAGCGTGATGAGCACGCGTTTCTTCGCTGTCCGCTGTAAAAATGGGCTGATGAATTGGTCCCTGACAAAGCCCATGTGTCTTCTTTATCCAAGCCCCGAATGCCATTGTTCTATTTATGTCTTCTCATGATCCATCACACCGCCATCTGTCGTCGTCGGAAACCAACTTCCAGACAAGTTGATTGGAAGACGCCGGCTGTTGTTGCCGAGATGGGTCGATATGTGGTGTGAGAAAGGGACCATGACTGCAGTTGGGTCCTCGTTGCATTTCAAAAACGCCTTCTTCCTTTGGTCGCGAGCCTCTTGCTTCTTTCAGACATTCCTTGAAGAATGTGTTGATATGAACTTTTCGGACACCGTGTAGTGTCTCTTGGTCGACATTCACATTTGGAAGCTACCCATACAGGTAGCCATCGGCTGATAAACTCTTCCCCGTCTGTGACTTTCCATCTTCCTCCGCACCGTCTCAGTGGGCCGTGAGTGGCCCTTCTCCGTCTTTTCCAAAATATCCATCATGGCATCGAGATCCCGGTCATCATCAAACCAGTCCTCGACTGAGCACTGTTAGCTCATGTCTGGATCGACCTCGTGGAGGGGGTCAACATACATGCAGCAATGGCCATGCAGGCCGTAAACATGCTGGGTGGTGTCCATTGATTGCCCAGCCCGATACCGCATATCCTGCGGACGAGAGACTGGATGTGTGTCTGCCAGTTTGTTAGCGGATGTTGCTATGGTGAGTGATGTTGGGTTCATCACCTTTTGAGCTGTTCGATCAAGCCGTTCCCGGGCATCATATCTCGCGAGATATAGCTCGGCCAGGAGGTAATGTTGCATACCAATTGCTGATATGTCAGCCCATTCTCAAGCACTCTCAGGGGCATCTCGGCTTACCGTGGCAACCCTGACGGTACCAAACCTCCGGAAACGCATGCTCGTCGGCATCTTGCTGATAAATTTCAGTGAACGAAGCCGGACGATACTGTGCCCAATGCCTGCTCTGCATGAAAAGCTCTTCCCACCGGGATTGGTTCTTCCTTTTGGTGCGGTCGTAGCAGTGATTCAAGACCTCGGCGCAAAGCAGAACTGCGCGGTTCGCCCAGTCAAAATCATCGCCTTCAGTGAGGTACTGGATGAGCGAAGGTACCAGCGGCATTCGGACTATTTCCTTCTTGATCACGGCCACATAAATTTCCTGTCGTAGGCCCACCCAAAACGAAGCCGCGCTTAGACTTCCGGGCTCGATGTCGGCCATTTCAGCCACGCGGTGGATGCTCAGCATGTATCCCTCCAGGTCAGTCTTATTATTGACCACTGAGCAGCGAGAAACAGTTAGAAATGTGGACTTTGAGAAAACAGTCAAATCACGACGCACCGTTAATCTCCTCCCAGACTCTCATAATAATCGTGGCAGCGAAGACGTCCGCGTCGAAGTTGAGGTTTTCGAGGCTGGGATGGAGAAGTTTGATGCAACGCCCGTAGTATTGGTCGACATCGAACGGGGTGATCTGAATCATCGCAGGGCTTCTGGTGTTGACAAGATGGGCAGAAGCGAGGGAGAGTATGGCGCACATCAAAACTTCAGAGCCGCTCGCACGCTGCGGGATAATGGTTTCAAAAGACCGGTCCCCATCGCATAAATCAAGCTAGCGTCGCACGCAAGGTCAGCGCAACCCCGTGAGTTCACCGGCGCTTGCTTACCCAGCTTGCCAAGTGCTGTACAAAATGCCTGAAAAGCTGAGCATCCCTCGCATCCGCCAAGGGAAGCAGTGGTCTGGCAAGAGAAGGTTGTGGGGTCGAACTCGGCGGAGTGACATGTCCCACCGCCCAGATGGGGAATTCACTCGGCCCCGGCTCCCTCTGGATGAAGCGATCCGTTGGGGAGCCCCTTGGTCCCACCGAAAGACATGGCGAAGGTGTGGCGCCAGCGGATATCAAGCGGCTTCGTGAGCCAGAATCCTCCGAGGTGCCGGGGGACTCGACCGGAGCATCGGCGTCGTCGGCACTGTCTTGGTTGGTGGCGTCCTTGATCACGGCTCTTGTCTCATCAACGAATTCCACTTTTTGCCGATGTCAGCCATATGGACAATATTCTGCCAATGAGGGCTTCGCAGGACAGGAGACATAAAAGGGGTGTTACGGACATCGTATTGGTGTCTTGACCCACTTTTGCTTCTTGTGAAAGCTCTCTGTCAAAATGGTCAGGGGCGTCCTGAAGCGTCATGAGAGGGGTAGAGGACCAACTTTTTGCCGCACGGATCTTCAGCGTCGTCCGCCGGCATTCACGGCGAGCGGCGAAACACCTGCCGCATGTAGGTGTGACTCGATCACCTGCAAGTGAGTGGCTGGTCAGCAGCAGGAGGGGTAACCCGGGGTCAACCTTGGATTCAGTGACACCAACATTTGAGATGTTGCTCCCGGCAATTTTCACTGTCGCACCCTCTGATAAGCAAATCCGGCTTTCCGTTTTGTCTGTACACCAACTGGAAGGAAAACTCACCACCCAAAGGTGGCAAGACCGTGCGGGGATCTCGCCGATTCTGTGCTGTCTGAAGCTGGCATTGGAGGGAAAGGCGAGATGTGTGCCGGAACAACTCGGGTCGTTCGTGGCCGTTGCCGGGAATTTTCCAGCATGATTTGCTGAACAAATGCGATGGGTTTCCAGAGTTTGCAAGCGAGTTGGTATCAAGTGACGTTGGACAGGGCACTTTCAGCAAGTTGAGGAAGATGCTTCCAGGCCAGTCTCGCCAAGCCACGAGCCAGGATCGCCAATCTGGGGCTGACGGCCGAGATTGACCCGATTCAGCTCCTCCGACTCAACTTGACGGCCACGGCGACGAGGTTTGGGTGCGCTGATGAATCCGTGTCAGCGGTAGTCACATGCACCCCGCAACACAACGGTTCCCGTCAGACCAAGACCTAGGTCAGACGGTGGAGGTGAGATCGCGGGTGCGGAGCGGGATCCCGACTGGGGTGCAGCAATTGGCGGGGGACCGGGCGGGAATCGCGGTGCGGCAGTCAGCGCTGCGTCGGGCACCTTTCCTGCCGTCAATTGGAGAAACTGGAAGCGGAACCAGGGCAGGGCCGGACGCCGGTGCGGATCCTCCGTCAAACTGAGGTCGGGTCCCGTTGTCGCTAGGCCAGTCTGTGCGGCGGAGTCGGTGCTCGGGCGGGCATCGACAGGAGAAACGGAGTCTCTTTCTTTCAAGCTTTTTTGCTTGGGCAAACACAGAAAGGTGAGGTGGACCTCCTTCCCTACGACGGAAAGAGGCACCACAGGACGAAACCGACGAGCTGGACCCGTGACTGCCCTGCAGCTTCGTCCGATCGTGGCCCTGTGGCTTGAAGCTCGATTGGTCTCTCCCCTGTCGATGGACCCACTCGGGTGGTTTCTCTGCGCGTAAACTTGGCAGCAGCTCCCGTCCGGCGCCCAGCTCGAGGGCCGTTGCACCTTCCCTTCCAGTCGCAGTTGCCGATGATGCTGACCAGAATACTCCCAATTTTTTTTCCAGATTAGCTGAACAATTGCGGTCGGCCTAAAGGATGGGAGTGTAGGCTCGCTGATCACTGTCCCGAACGGCGACACACCAAACCTTCATCGCCGCCACCGCCGATAAACTCGGGGGCAACCCCACCTGCCACTCCACCACAGCAGCTGCAGTTCCCAATGGCACGAGTGATCTACTCGGGGGCCCGCCGTGGGACGGGTGAAATCTTCGGGAGGTCGAGAACCTGCTTCAAATACGCGTTGATACGACGGTCGGCGCATTTTTCCTGCCCCTCCCTCGAATCGCCGTCTCTACACGAGCCCACTTAATACCTAGCAGCCCTGCTCAACCATTAACCATTGGAACCTTTGTGGTACCTCTTCGTGTCGTGAGCGCTACCGCCGATCAAGTTACACCGGCTCGACTCCATCAAAGCTAGCGGCCCGGCGCGGGACCGGAAAGGGACCGAGTCATCATGGCTTCCAGCAAGGCCATCGAAGCTGGCGACATCCAGCTAGCAACCGATCCGCCGTCGGCGGAAGACCAGACGGATCGCGATGAGATCGTCCGCGCCAAGACGATGGACCGCATCATCAACGATGCGAAGAATGCCACGGAAAAGGAGCAGAAGATGACGCTGTGGGAGGGCATTCGGCTGTATCCCAAGGCCATCCTGTGGAGTATACTCATCTCGACTTGCATTGTCATGGAGGGTTACGATATCTGCTTGATCAACAACTTTTGTAGGCACCCTTGTCCCTTTTCCTTAGTAACTCCCGAGTCAGTTTTTAGGTTTGTGGGTTGTGACTGACATGACACGTTGGCGATAAGATGCTTTCCCGCAGTTCAACCGCAAGTATGGCGAGCAGCTTCCCAACGGTGACTGGCAAGTCACGGCCCCTTGGCAGTCGGGGCTGAGCAATGTATGTGCATCGCCGTGCGGGCCGTCCCGGTTCTTGTCTGTTGCCGAGCCGTAGCTAATGTCTCTGAGGGCGCCAATGTGGGCGAGCTTATCGGTCTGCTGATCAACGGTTGGGTGTCCGAACGGTTTGGGTACCGCTGGACCGTCATTGCGTCTCTGACGCTCATCATCGCCTGGACATCTCTGTTCTTCACAGCGCAGAATGTCCAGACTCTCTTGGCGGCTGAGATCCTATGCGGCATTGTAGGAGCACCTTTCTCGTTGACGATGTCGGGATACTGACAGCAGTTGCTTGTAGCCATGGGGTGTCTTCCAAACACTCACCATCACGTATGCCTCCGAGGTCTGCCCGGTTGCCATGCGCGGCTACCTGACGACCTACGTCAACTTTTGCTGGGGACTCGGCCAGGAAATTGGCATCGGCGTGATCATGTCGATGCTGGGCCGGGACGACGAGTGGTCCTACCGGATTCCCTACGCTCTCCAGTGGATGTGGCCCGTTCCGCTCATCATTGGCATCTACTTCGCTCCCGAGTCTCCGTGGTGGCTCGTCCGGAAGGGCAAGCTTGAGGAGGCCAAGAAGTCGCTGCATCGACTCACCAGCCCCAGCCGCAACTCGGACTTTGATGCCGATGAGACGGTTGCCATGATGGTGCATACCAACGCTCTCGAGCAGAAGACGTCGGGCGGCGCTAGCTACTGGGACTGCTTCAAGGGAACCGATCTCAGGCGCACAGAGGTACGTGCGCTGCTCAGGTGAAGGTGGTATCTTACAGGGGCTGACTTGGGCATAGATCGTGTGCATGGTGTGGGCTATCCAGAACCTCAGCGGAAACTCTTTCTCCAACTACTCGACCTACTTCCTGACCCAGGCTGGCCTGGACTCAACCAGCGCCTACGGCTTCGCTCTTGGTCAGTACGGTATCAACATGGCCGGCGTGTTCGGCGCCTGGTTTCTGATGAGCCGCGGAATCGGCCGTCGCTCGCTCTATCTCTATGGCCTGTGTATCCTGTGCACCATGCTCTTCGTGCTGGGATTCTTGGGTCTGGTTCCGGAGGCCCAGCGACGTGAAGGCGCCTTGGCCACGGGAAGCATCATGCTGTGCTGGGCCCTGGCATATCAGCTCACGGTTGGAACAGTCTGCTACTCACTGGTGAGCGAGATATCCACACGCAGGTTGCAGATCAAGACCGTTGCCCTGGGACGTATCATGTAGTAAGTTTGTTCCTCAGGGTCGCCGTTAACGCACTTCTGACCGGTTTCGCAGCATTATCGTCGGTATTGTGTGCAGTGTCTTGACGCCGTACATGCTGAACCCGGGCGCGTGGAACTGGAGCAACTTTGCGGGGTTCTTCTGGGTAAGCGAGCGTCTCACTTCTTGTGAAATGCAACTGACAGCGCAACTCTTCAGGGCGGCATTTGCTTCCTCTGCATCGTCTACACCTACCTCCGCGTCCCTGAGCCCTCGGGCCGTTCCTTCGCCGAGCTCGACCTGCTCTTCGAGAAGGGAGTCAGCGCGAGGAAGTTCAAGAAGACTCAAGTCAACGTCTTTGCGGAGAACGTCGACAACGATGTCCTCGAGAACTACGAGAAGCAGAAGGCGGCCGAGCGCACCAAGACAGTATTTGTTTAACGATCCACGCGACGAAGACATGTGCGACGCGTTATGCCGATAATATGCGAGTTATCTCCGAATCTGTCACATGGATGTCAAACGACGATTCCTTGGTTTGGATAGGGTTGTGATACTGGAGTAAGGACTTGCAGCTTGGCTGTCAAATGCCCAATGTATGAAGACCTGGCCATTACGAAGTAATGTAAATGAAGTTGTTGAAGCGTACGAAGCTGTAGACCGACACGGTCCTCGTACAATGTCCAGCTGCGTTGGGGCACTGAGACCCTCTTTGCATGTGCAATCGTGACGTCGTTGGATTTCTCCCAAGTACGGAATACGGATTGCAGGGTCCCCCACTCGGCATCGGCTGGGCGGCAAGTGCTGAAGGCACAATGATGTAATAGGCCGAACCCTGTCTCTGCCATCGAGACAACACTGAACGATCGTGAAGCGGAAGGACCTCGGCGTTCATTGACGCGCATGAGAGGTCATGTATGACACTCTACAGCCAGAAACGGATGGTCGTTGCGGTGTTGCACAAGGACGACGGGAATGTCGGACAAGCCCGCGTAGCACTGCCAGGTTGGTCGGGGGGCTTGGTGGTCTGCTGCTGAGGTAATGCTCAGCTGCCAGCGGGAGACAGCTCATGAGCCCAACAGTCAAACAGTTAAAATTTTCCGGCTTTGCTGTCACGAGAGATGGCAGATTTCTCGCATACGAATCGCAAAATGCTGAGTGATTTACATGTCTCTGCGAGATCTGACCATTTCTCTCAAACGAGGCAAGCCAACTACGTGTAACAAACGCCTAGGTTTCGGCCGCTTTCCACGTTTTGCTGCACGATTCGTTGGGGTGACGGCCGCGCTTTCCGCCCCGCAGCTGGGGGGTGCGCTGTAAAAGGCAACAAAGGCAACGCCCGCCTTGGCTATAACCCCACCATCGCAGGTCACTCCACTGTTGCGTTGCCTGCAGTCCATTCCTCGTGCGCAGTCCCCCTCCGCCAACCCAGCCTCCTCTTGACAAAAGCACGCATCGCCTCAGACCGCATCGACGACTCCTCATTTGAGACATCGCACATCATCACAAAGACAAACTCAACAAGATGGCAGCCGTCATGAACAACAGCCCGACGGCTCATACCCCGCCCAGGCCTGATGCCCCGCGGCCAAAAGGTGAGCAAGCGTCGCGGAACCTTCTCGGGGCCCATCCGCCGACAGGCCGACGGTGTCTCGACGGAGCGCTGCACTGCGATTCCCAACAAGACAAGCTGCTAACTGCATGGACTAAGGCATCCTCAAGAACTCCTACCGCAAGGAGTCCCCGCCGCCCGTCTCTCCCACCGACGGTGGACCTAGCCACCCCACGCTGTACCACCGAGACTCGTCTGACTTTGCCCTCTCCCACAAGGAGGCAAAGGAAATCACCATCGCCAATACACACTACAATGCCGGCCACCGCCGCTCGTCATCCGGCGCTGGCTCGCGGCCAGGCGGCTCTCGCCGGCAGAGCTCCCGCACCCCCAGCCACCAAGGCGACGAGACCGAGGAGGCCGGACAGCGACTGAAGTGGGACGAAGCGAATCTCTACCTTACGGAGCAAGAGCGCAGCAGCACCATGAAGATCAACGAGCCCAAGACGCCCTACGCGAAGCACTACGACCCGAACGAGGACCCATCGGACGACGAATTGGCCGAGCCGATTGATCCCACCGAAGTCGACATGGATCGCATCGATGGCGTTCCCGGCGCTAGCACCCACAGGCGCCAGCGCCCCGGAACCGAGGACGAGATTCCCGGTCTGTCCCTTGGCGAGCCCGAGGAGGCCGTGCCCGAGAATGAGTTCGGCGAGCCCAAGCGCCCCCGTGCCGTGCACGTCGATAGTAATGGCAGCGGCCACGATACGGATCCGGATGACTTGGTTGGGCTCACGGCCGAGGAGCTCGAGAAGCATCGCCGGTTCGAGGAGATGCGGAAGAAGCACTACGAGATGAAGAACGTTGCGTCATTGCTTGGTCATCCTGAAGACCTCGAGGTTGAGGATGAGGAGGACGATGATGAGCCGGCGGTGCCGCCTCTGCCGGAGCGTGTTAATGGTTCGTCATAACGAGGCATACTTTCGCCTGTTTTTGGGACGTGGAGGAGGTGCGTGAGAATGAAGTCATATGGCACATGAGAACACGAGGTTCCACTTTGGTCGTAGGCGAGGCTTGAGCCCTGCGGCATGGCATACTGTCGCTCATAAGGAGGGCGTTCCGGGACTGTACTTTAATGGCTTCTCTCGTTGTCCGGGGTGTGCTACGGCTAGGACGGTGTTATGGTGTTCTTGGGAGGATCTCTCGGCTTCTTTGCTCTCGACTGGCAACAGATGGACGTCATAGGACTGTCTCTGAGAGCTGGCTTTCTTTTTGTGTACCCTGCTGGTTGCCTTTCTGAGCTTCCGGCGTGCTGGACTTAATCCACCAATGCATAGCGATTTCCATATCCAAATCATCAACTTGACTGCCTCTGCTTCTGCGCCTGCACCAAGTAACATATACAACACCAGACACCGCGCGCCGGCTTGCCGTTTATTCCGTAGTCATATGATTCACATATCCTCCCATATTCATGACTCCTCCTTCTAGAGATCCGGCCTCAAGACCGGACATAAAACACCCGTTGTACCGCTCGCTCAAAGCAAACCCTTGCGCGCCAGCTCCACCTTCCTCGCCGCCTCTCCGGCCTTGAACCCCCCTTTCGACACGCAGATTCGGTTCCCCTCGGCAAGCTCAACCTTTTCTTCGTGCGCCGGCCACTGACAGGGGCAGTGATGCGGGAAGTAGACGCATGCTACAAGCACAATGAGCATCAGCTACGAGATATCACTTACTCCCAGCGTGGATTAGATAGTTGGAGATAGACTATACGTACCGAGGGTATCAGGGCAGAGATACTTGTCGCAGTGCGACTGGAGGTAGCGCGCGCGGTACTGGTCTGAGTCGCTGGGGACGTTTTGCGGTGCTTGTTGCTGGTGGCCGCCGCCGAACATTTGCTCGAAGAAGCCGAATTGGGCGGAGACGGTGCCGAGGAGGAGGAGGAAGGTTGTGAGGATGTGCATTTTGTAGGCGGGTGGGTGGTTGTGTAGTTGGGGAGAGGGGGAGAGGGGGTTGGTAGGTTTGGTTGTGTATGTTGGGGAGCGCTGTGGTTTCTGGAATTCGAGGGTGCTGTCTTTGCGCCGCTGTCAAGCTGTCCGTCAATGATGACTTGCTGGCCAGAATTCGAGGTGGGACGGCGCACCTTGCAGGACGGCAGGCATGGTTATCTTATCGGTGCGGGCTTGGCGCTGCGGCCAGTGCCTTAGGTAAGCAGAAAACTTCACCCCCAATTCCGTCGGGTGGATTTGGATGTTGCTGTTGCTTGCGAAGCTGTCGTCTGCAATTCCCCATTGTCTCGAGGGAAGCGAGCGATCCCGATCCAATGCACCTCATACAGCTGCGGCGGCCCTTGCAGAGGGCTGCTGTCGGCGGATGCCCGCAATTGACGCCGCTCGTGCGGACGGCGAACCTCGCGGACCGCTTCGCGCAGCTGCGGCTCGATGTCGCGTCTGGAAATGCCGCCGTCGAGGGTCGTCGTTATGCCAGCGTCAAGGCGCAGGGTGCCTACAGGTTGACCAACAAGAAGACGATACCCAAGAAGTTGGGCGCCAAGAAGACAGGCGGTGGGTGGCTCTCTTTTGCTCTGCTGGGCTGGATTGAGTTGGACGGCAGCTGACATGGACAGACCAGTATGTAATCCCGGGAAACATCATCTACAAGCAGCGTGGCACGATATGGCACCCCGGCGAGAACACGATCATGGGCAAGAACCACACCATCCACGCCGCTGTCGCGGGCTACGTCAAATACTACCGTGATCCCGCACGCCACCCGAAACGACAGTACATTGGCGTCGTCTTCGACAAGTCCGACACCCTGCCGCGTCCCCCCGGCGCCCCCCGAAAGCGAAAGACCGGTCTTGTCGCTGGGCCTCGCAAGGAGATTGAGCCTATTCAGCCAGACGCCATCACGGCCAGCGGAATCCCCCTGATGGTCACAAGGCACGAGCGGGTCGAGGTTTCGCAGACACCAGAAGCTGTTACAGCCCAAGCGACGACGGTTGAGATCACGCAGCCTGCGATTGAGACCCCCCGCACATTCACCGACGGCAGCTCGGTGATTGCCGCTCTGCTGGAGGAGAGGATGCGATCCCGAAAGATCCACGATGCGAAGAAGCGGGAGCTCCGCGCAAAGCAAGAGGCAGAACTCGAGGCGCGCAAGTCGACGCGCGTGTTCCGTCTCCACGACAACTACGCCTACCGTGAGACTAACTGGGAGCTCGGTCGACTGATTGGTGATTCGGGCGTCGTGCAGGGGACGGAGAAGACGTCATCGAGGAAGAGGAAGTTCCGCAACCGCAGGAGGAGACGGAACACGGTCTACGCCAAGACCAAGCAGGAGGCTCTGGACAAGGTGGCGCGTCGTATCGAGTACCGCGAGTTTGTGGTGGCCAAGCGAATCCAGCGGGCGGCGCAGGCGGTCGAGACCAAGAAGAAGATGGCGGCCAAGATGGCGGCCAGGAAGGCGAAGGAGGCCGAGGACAAGAAGGTCGAGGCTTGAGCAGCAGCAACATCTCGATGAACGTCTGGATGCTTGGGAGCGTGGGGTTTGAGGCAGGTTGCGGGACGTATCCCCCGAGTGGCCGGTCGGCCCTCTGTAGAATATTGTCAAATTAAATCCGTTTGTATCTTGTCCGTTTGTATTCAGTCCTGTCACTCGTCGCAAAGTTGGGGTTTGGCTTCTGCTGCAGTTTGTCGCTTCCTAACCACACTGAGCGGTCTGCAGGTATGGAAAGCAGGCCTGATTGGTTTGGTATGTGCGGTATGGCTTCATCCCAGCTGATTCACACTGTTTGCTCCCCCCCATTCAGGAGACTCACGCTGACGTCTACTTCTCCAGAGCAGCTTCCCCGCCAGTTCGACAGGTAATAGTATGTCCACATTTCGTCCGTCGCAGAGCATGTTCTTCTGTCGTGGGGTTTTCCTTGTCCCCTCCCCGCAGGCGCTGAGGGAAGGTATGAGTGGAGCCAGCTGAGACACTCACCGCATTCCTCGCTTCCAGGTTGGTCTTTCTTCAACACACGCGCGGACGTGACTGGAGCGTATCTTCCACTTTACTCACACTTGTTTCTGCTTGCACCGTTACCTGGGTATCTTTGTGTCTTGTTTTCTAGGTTTTTGGCGGGTGTTTTCTTTTACATCTTTGGCAGAGGATTATCATCAGCCGACCCGATGGGTGATGATGGGGAGGAGGATTTCCGTTTCCGGTCTTTGCGAAGTCGGCGAGGGGAGGTTGGTGAGCGCGCTCGGTTTAGGAGGCTGAGAGGGTGGGAGGTGGGTTTGGGCGGGCCGCGGTCGCAAACGCTAACGCGGACGGTGCTGGTGAAGAGGGAGAGGGGAGTGGATGGTGACAGCGGAGAGGAGGGGATGTCTGAGGGTAAGCGGGAGCTTGCGTCATCGACATCTCGGTCGTCTAGCAGCAGTCAATGTAAGTGGTGGTGAGATTTTGGTGTGGTTTGGTCGGCTAACTTGGTGGTGCAGCTCGGGAGTTTGTCGGGGGTTGGGCACCTGCTGTGGTTCCGGCCATGTCGACGGCGCCGATGCCGGGGAGCTCAACGTCATCGTCGGTTGAGATATTGGATGTGAAGCCCAGTGTTCGGTCGGCGGTAGATGCTCAGGACTCTCCGTCTGTAGGAGATGCAGACGAGGAACGTGACTGTGTTATCGAACTGCCCAGCGAGGACCGCCCCCTGTGGATGTGCGGTGCTCGTCCATACAGTTGCTGGACTGGGATCTTTGGTATGTTGAGCTGCTATAGAATCTATCGAGGTTGTTCTGACTGTCCTAGACGGAAAACTCTTGAGCGCTTCGGGCCAAGGGGCTCTCTTCCCCGAGGGATACCAGCCCCTTGCTGACAATGAGTACCCCTGGGTATGTCCGATTCGAGACTGTCGACGACTCTTCTCGACGCTTCGGGCACTTGGGGGACATTTCAGCGCTGGTCACCGGGGATGTCTCCTCAACGACAATTTGGACGAGACTATGGTGATAATAGGGATCAGAAGGAAGCAGCCGCCGGGGAGTCCAACAATGCCGCGGGAGTATCGGACAAGGGCGCAGCCAGTGGCGGATCGAAGGCCGCCGTTGGTTATCTCAAGAGTTGCTTTGGATCCGGCCAACTTGCCGCCGCTGGCTCAGCCTCGACTGCCTATTAGAAGCGAAAAGGGGAATCTGAAATGGAGAACAGAGGGGTTGGAAGGAAGGCTTCGTATCCGCAAGTTGTACGATGAGGTGGCGAGGCTCAGTCGCGTACGTACTCCTGGCTCCTCGACAGGCAATCCAAGTCGACGCCCTGTCATTGTTCCTGGAAACTGGCCTCGTCCATCCACCGGAACTGCTAGAGGCGGAATGTTTCACAACATACCTCGCAGAAGATCACGCCTAGGATCCTCGCCACCAGATGAAGGCACACACCAGCAGACGTCGATTACCCTTAGCAGCAACGACACTTCCCGCGACGAAGAATCACTTTCCCAGCTCTCTGCAAGCAGCCCTGTTAGTAACGACTCTTGGAGGCCTTATACCAGGAACAGGGCACCCTCTTTTTCTTATGCTAGCAACGACGAAGCAGCTCGTACCGCCTACACACCAAGTACCAGAGCAAGGCGCTCGACAAGAGTACATCATAGCGATGACGAGATTCTGTCCGGCTTCAACGAGGCCGTGACAGACCGCTCCGCAAGCCCTCTCGATTCCGACGATATCCCGCTCGTTACTAGCGATATACCACCGCAAACCACAAACAACGTCACTCTCCACAGAGAACGTATAAAACATACCCGCTTGCAACCTCAAGCGCCCAAGCAGAAACCCCAACATCCCACAAGACGCCAACATCATGAACCTCAACTCTCCTCTCCCTGGTCCCACCTCTCCCTCTATCTCCCGCACGGCACCCCTATTCCCACAGACCCCCTTCTAACCCCCCTGCTTACTCTCCCCCGTCTGCGCGACCCCCCCAACCGGTGGAAAGTCCAACTCGCCGGCGGTGTTCCCGACATCACCACCATCTGCGCCATGCTCGTCTACCTCGGCGGAGAAGAACGAGATCCGCCATGTTTCTTTTGTCAGGGGCTCAAAGACGTAGCCACCGGTCCGTCCGCGCCAGGTATGAGACGCAGGACCAGGGATTTCGAGGAGTGCATCCGGCTGCACGAAGACGCGGAGGACGACTTGAGACAATGGTTTGGAGAAGGGTGCTGTAATGAGTTTTTGGAGAATGTCAGGAAGGGGCTTGTGGGGCAGAAAGCGGGGGGCGAGGTCGATGTTGAAAGGGTCTCGGAATTTGTACCTGAAGACGAGGAGGGGGATGGGATTGAAGAGGGGTCGGAGTATAAGGATGAGGAGTATGAGGAGGAGTCGGTGTCTTTGAAGTCCGAGATTGTCTCGCCTGAGACAGTTACGGCGAGATGGGTTGAGGTGAACGCTAGGGTTGCTGGGAAGATGAAGGAAATGGTGGGTGTGCCGGAAACGAGTGGGCAGAACAAGGGGAAGGAGAAAGCAGTCGAGGAAACGATAGAGGTGGTAGGGTCGACCTCGGAAGATCCATCATCGACACCGAGTCAAGAAACGCCAAGTCCGGCTCCAACGCAGCCGGCGAGACTAAGACGGGAGACGCCATGCTCAGGGGGAAGTCAACAAGCCTCAACATCAGTAGAACGCCCTGAACCAAAGAATATCCAAACGAGAACAACAACCCACAGCGAAGCAGATCAAGAGAACCAGGACCACCCTCCTCCAAAGAGACGAAGATACCGTTACGGACCTGGTTTCGTCCCCGAATACTTCAATGTATCGACTCTGCGTCACAAGAGCCCGTCTACTCCGGCTCTATCCCCCAAGCTCCGCCGCCCCCCTCACTTTCACCACCAACAAAAAAACACCATGGACTCACCGACCAACCATCAATAGCAACACCGGCAAAGAGTACCTCCCCTCCCCTTTCCCAGCCCAAAACCGACAAAAGAACAACTCTCACCTCCCCACTGGCATACCCGCCCATCTACCAACAGCAAACCCAACCACTCCTAGTGTCCCCATGGGAAATCGCCCCCGGCCGGCTGGTTTCCCCCACCGGCAACACCAATATCGCATACTCTTCGGCCTACCTCTCCCAAAGCCAAACCATCCCCCTCCCCTCATCCGGCACTACGTTTCGTCTAGTGAACCTCGCACCAGGCGCAACGGCATCTTTTCCGGCCGAAGAGGAAAGGATGAGGGTATGTTGTGTCGCGCAGGGGACAGTGGATGTACGGTTGGGATGCAACAGAGACAAGGGGGGAGGCGAGGAAGAGAAGGGTGATGGGGAGGGAAAAGTGAAGGAGTTCCAGATTGGGCCGAACGGGATGTGGACTGTTGATGTCGGATGGGAGTGTAACTTGGTGAACGTGTATCATGTAGCGGCGGCGGTGCATGTTGTTGGTGTTGTGGATGCGGGCGAGGAGGTGTAGGATGTGTGATGAGGGATGGTGAGTGTTGAGGGATGGTCTATTGTTGGTGGCTAGACGCTAGGTGTAGTAGTTAGTTTGGTAGATGATACCCTAGTAATAGAACGTTGTCTTGTGTTTTAAGAACTGCGCTGCTGCTCCTTTGCAAGTCCAAAGTATCATTGCAAGTCCAATGTATCAATCGCTTGAAATAATCAACCTGCTGAGGTATGTTGGAACTTGCTTGCCGGTACGATTATGCCCTTTTCTGCTCCGTCGCGTCCTCCAATCTTGTGGATACGCGGGTATCAAAATGTCCTATCTGCATGCCTTCCTGCGCCCCATTCCGTAAATGCCCAAACGCCAATGTAAAACATGACACAACCACTCACTCTACCTTCTCAGCGGAAGCCCTGATTCTTTTGCCTCAGCGGAAGATCCTTCGCCCACCAGTCCGCGGGGGAAACCGCTCTGAGCCGTTCTGCTGCTGTTGATGCCACACTCTCTGCATCCCTACTCCTCCGCCCTCAAAAGCTCGCCTGTATCTTCGTACCGCCTCGCGCAGATGGTCTGGCCGTAACGGTCCTCGTCGGTCGTCCTTTGGCGGCTCTGGCGCTGGACCCTCTGCGCCTTCGCCGTGCGCGTCCTCGCCAGTTGCAGCCTCGCCGTTCACATTCGGAGATGGCGCAGCGGAAGCGGGAGGTGTGGGGAGATCCGTCTGCTTCTCGCCCGTGTTCTCGACCCATTCGTTCTGTACCCTACGCGCCAGTTCGATAATGTCGCCGATGTAAACCTTGGCCACGGCTCGCATGCCAATAACGACGTTTTCCGTGACCGACTGCGAAATGGTCGCGTTGACGAGCTATTCGGCCCAGCGTTAGCTTCATCCACAGAGGAAAAATACACCCAACCACCAGAAACACACCCTGCGAACGCCAGCCTTGGAAAAGTTGGCGGCGCGCCAATTCTCAAAGCGATCAAACTGGTCCTCGGAGAAGGCGTTGATGAGCATGCCCCGCGCGCGGTGCTCCTCCTCCTTCTGCTCCTTGGTCATGGCGGTGCCCGTGGCCGCGACCTCAGTAGGGCCGTCGTCCTCGCCATCGCCATCGTCCGCCGCCCCGCCCTTGCCGCCGCCGCCCCTCCCGCCGACGTCGCTGGCGCCTCCCACGGTCGAGAGCGCCTTCCCGCCGGCTGTCGATGGCGTCTGCTCGCGCTGCAGCGCCTTCTCCGCCTTGGACTTGCGGCCCCGCTTCTTCTTGATCGGCGCCGTGGGCGCGCTGACTTGGCTGCCGCTGACGAAGCTCATGGCGTCGATGTCGACCGAGGGGGAGCGCGCGTCCGTGGGCGTGCCGGCGCCGAACTCGTCGGGGGGGAAGGAGGTTTGGCGCAGCGGGTGGGCCGAGCCGGCGCCTGACGTGACGGACATTGTCGAGGCCTTGCGGCGCTTGAGCGCGGGGGGGCCGGCGCCGTCGGTGGTGGGTTTTCTCTTGCCGGTCATGGTGTTGATGGGTGGGAGTTGGGAGCGCGACGGAGCTGGTGGGGAAAGGGCTGTTGGGGAGTACGTGTAGGGCGGCGAGGCCATGGTGTGTTTGGTGAATGCCGCAGGGTAGCGTTGAAGGATGGAGCCCTGTGCGGTGGGACCGCAGGGGTCGCAGCGAATCTGGAGACGAGGTTTGGGAGGATTCGCGATTGGTCCACAGGCGGATTGCAACTTGTCGCTGGCGAGCTTTTGAAAGGGAAGAAAGAAGTGAGTAAATGAATACAAGGCTGGATTTTCGCGATCACGACATGTCGAGTTGGGTTCGAAGAGAAATAAAATGTGCAGACTTTACGTCGGCAGAGGCGAGAGTTTACGACGGCATTCGTGGCGCAAGAGGCTCAACGCGGCAGGTAAGCTTTGGGGGACGTGCACACCCTGCAGCCACACCAGAAAGTTGCTGCAGCGATTGCGGAGGCGTGGAAAATTTTGGGGTTGCCATCCCATCGGTCAGCTTCGCAGCTGACTGCAATTGCGATTTGGAAGTCTCATTGCTGGGTTGAGGGGATATTTACTTCAATCCTACGGAGCATTTGCGTGCAAGACCTACTTCTTCCTTTGTTGCCGCGGTCAGCTCCGATTGACGGAAGCATCGCCAAACTCCATCCCCGACGGAACCCGGAATTTCATGTCAGGGACCAGGGGGTCCGTCGAAAGTTGCGCAATTGCCCCGCTCCTCCACCGCCTGACTCCCGGTGTTCCTCTCGGCGCCTGTGTTCTCGCAGGAACGAATTATTGACCAAGCACCCGACCAAGCTACACAATGGTTCAGTTCGAGACGCCCGCGCGGTCAGAGAGCCCGTCCGGCTCATCCGCATCCGATGACCGCGACGACCAGACCGCCAGGCAATACTCCAAACGCCGCGAAAAGAGAAACAAGAGGCGCGCCGACGACGACAGCAGCAAATCCCTTCCGATCAACGGCGGCCCTGCGAAAGCGGAGCGGCGATCCAGCGTCAGCAAGCCTGCGCGCGACTTCCGCGACCAGCCCGAGCCGACACCCAAGAAGAAGAAGAGAAAGACGGCTGCCACACCGACACTCGCCTCCGTTGATGCCGAAGCCGAGACCTCGACTCGTTCGCCTAGCCCCGTCATCGACTTCGATGGCCTCAGCCGGCCGAGCCTCGGCACGCGCGAGCGCCTCGAGGAGAGCCCGGCTCAAAAGGAGGAGCGCATGGAGCGTATGAAGGGCGCCGTTCGGACGCTGCTGGAGTGCGTTGGCGAGGATCCCGACCGCGAAGGGTTGCTGGCGACACCGGAGCGGTATGCTAAGGCGATGCTCTTCTTCACCAAGGGCTACCAGGAGAATGTCCGTGATATTGTCAACGGGGCAATCTTCCAGGAGGGCCACAACGAGATGGTCATTGTTAAGGATATTGAGGTGTTTAGGTGAGTCGCCCGGGATATTCCGAGTTGCCAGACGCTGACAGGGCAACAGCATGTGCGAACACCATCTTGTCCCGTTCACCGGCAAGATGCACATTGGGTACATTCCCTCCAACGCCGTCATCGGCATCTCCAAACTGCCGCGCATAGCCGAGCTGTTTGCGCGGCGCCTCCAGATCCAAGAGCGTCTCACCCGCGAGGTCGCCAACGCCGTCATGGAAGTTCTGAAGCCGCAGGGCGTGGCCGTGGTTATGGAGTCCAGCCATCTCTGCATGGTTATGCGTGGTGTTCAGAAGTCCACCAGCAGCACCATTACGAGCTGCGTGCTCGGTTGCTTCGAGCGTAAGGAGAAGACGAGGAACGAATTCCTGAGCCTCATCGGGGTCAACCGTCGCTGAGCACAAGCGAGTATCTATAGTATCTACATACAAAGAAGGGGCATCATCATTCAACAAGAGGTGGTTCAACACATACATTCAACAAGACAGAGACGACGGATATCTCTGAAGGCAGCAATGCCAAGCTGGCATTCCCGGCTGTTCACGGTTCGGCGGGTGGGTTGCATTTCTGGCGTTTTGATCGGAGAAAAGAGGACGGCATAGACACCGAGGGCAGATCTCAACATCGAGACATGGTCGGTGCAGGTTGGTTTGGCTATTTGGTTTCCGGCGTTGCTTCAACACAGCATCACATACTACTAGCGTGCGCGACATTTGTCATTGTATAGCGCAGGAGCTTCCCTGTACGGGGGAGCGAGGAGTCTAGACGGCCTCGGCGAGAAATGACGGCCCTTCAACCGCCGCTCATCCTTCCACCGGTGCGCTGCAGCACCCGGTGCCCATAAAATTGGGGGAACAGAACATCCACTCTCAAGCATGCCCCTGTCATGACACTCTCCTGACCACAGACCCAACCTCCCCCCTTTCCACCGCCTCGACTCTTGCCTTTACCACCTTCCACACCTCCTCAGCCACCTCCTCCACCGACGGACTCGCATCCACCACATGCAAATCCTCCTCCTCCTGGCGAAACCTCCTCTCCAACCCCGTCACCCTCTCCGGATCCGGCGACCCCACCGCCACCTCCCCCCCTTCGCTCACCTCGGTCCCAATCTTGCCCATGCTCAGCCCCCAAAACAGCTCCCTCACCCTTCTCTGCATCTCCCCCTTCTCATACACCTCCTCCCCCCAACCCCCTCGCGCTTTCGCCTGCTCCTCATCCAAGTCCAAAAACACCACCAAATCCGGCCGCGGCAACCCCACCTCGGGCGCTCTCGCCCACGACAGATCCAGACTCGGATTCCTCTTCGCCGCGCTGTAGACAATCCCACTATAATAATACCGATCGCACAGCACCGTCACGCCCTCGGCTAAGAGATCAGAAATCGTCTTTTCGGCCTCCCAGCGGTTTGCGCTGAAGAGCAGGTGGATGGCGTGGTCGTCCATGGCGGTGGAGGATTTGAGGTAGCTGTCGATGGTGCTGCCGATGGGTGTGGTGCGGTCGGGGAAGCGCATTACGCGGACGGGCTTGGAGGCTTCGATGAGGCGCTGTTCGAGGAGTTTGGCTTGGGTTGTTTTGCCTGAGCGGTCGAGGCCTTCGAGGGCGATGAGGGCGCCGCGGGGCATTTTGGATTTTGAGTAAGGGATGTGATGTGAAGTGAGGGGGGAAGTAATTGGTGTGGTGTTGAGGTTGAGACGTTTGTTGTTGTTGAAGCGAGGAGAGGGGTAGAGAGTAGTGAAGGGAGTAAACTAATTGTGTGTTGTATCTGCGTTTGCCTGCCGCGAACTACTGTGTGAAGCTCGCTCACCTGGTGGTGGTGGGATGGTGGGCTGGGAAGTGGTATGACCTCAGGGGGAACGGGACCCCACCTGCGCGGGGTGTTGCACGGCTTCCCCTTTTGTTTGCCCCGCATTTTTCGACCTCGCTGCTTTCGTCTGAACAAAAGGGTGGAAAAATACTATTATTCTGACAGCAAAGGCTTTTGTGGAGGTATATCTTGATGATATCTCAATTCAAGCTTGCATGTTTCATTCGAGTTTCTGCGGAATTGTGTAAGCCGTCTTGAAGCATCCACATGTCTAGATGGAGGGAAAATGAGAGATGAGCCTACCAGTGTCTCCGTCGCATCATCAATGGGATTGTCACGCCGAGCACAATGCCGAGTACAAAGCATAGAATTATCGTCGCCGCGATGATGATCCGATTGCGCTGCCGATGCCGGGGCTGCGCCGGCGCCATGAGCATTCGGCCCCCCAGCGGGTTCGGCGGCGGAAGTGGGGCTCCAGCTCCGGCCCGCCCGGTCTCGTCGACATACCACTGGGACATTGGAGCTCGTTCGAATGGGTTGTAAATTTGTCCCAAATTATTCAACTGACTGGAATGAAGACAAGAATACAAGTCGCATCAACGCTTTCGGACCGTCAGCTATTTATCTTGGCAAGCCCTCCAAACTTTCACCTGGAGGCCAGCGGCACATCTCGCCAGAAATGGCAAGTCGACGTTTGCGGCGATGCTACGATAGCGATCCAGGCTGAATGCTGCGCCTCAGCCAATCACATTCCCCCTCATTGCAGATACGCGTCTCTCGAGCCTTGCGATTCGATCTTGGGCTGAAGACATCGTCAGAGTTGCATGAGAGACCTTCACGGATTAATATTCGAGAATTATGTTCTGACGCTGGTCCGGGGTTGGTCTGGTAATGACGAAACGCACCACGGTTGACTCCTTGACGACGACCTGTGACTCGGACTCGAGTTCGCACCCGCCATTGATCTGCTTCGACAGCTGAAGACTTCCAGTGGGAAAGGTCCAAGTGGAGGACTCCTCCCAAGTGTTGCCCAGCCAGAACAAGGACATTGACATCGACAGTAACGTCTTCTTTGTCCCGTCTCATAGGGTTAGGGTGTCCGTTCATGGTCTTCCGGCTCGAGATAGACTCCGGCATTCAGACTCGTCGAGAAGGCAAGCGGCTATCGAAACCGCCCCATCAATGCTCCCAGCCGCGATAGAGACGCGCGCCCGCAAGAGGCCGCTCCGCCAAATTATAACAAGTTAGCGACATATTCTCCCAAGGCTCTGGGGCTCATCCTGCTTGCTGCCCGCATTTGCTGCATTCGAGGCCGGTGGGGGTTTGAGCCGAGAGGCAACCACAGCCAACAGACCCGCGCACAGCAGACCCAGGCATTGATGGATTGACGACCTGACCTGTGGCCGCCGCCGACATGACCTGCTACGTCGCAAAGTCGTCCCAAGGCATTTTCTCTGGCGATCCAGCCTCTGCTTCAAATTGTCTCGTCGCGGGGCCGCAGTTTCCTCAAGCTGCGGCCCTGCGACGAGATGGCAGCATGGAACTTTGCGTGCAGTTGGTTGAGCACTGCCGTGTCAGCCCGCCAACGGTTCGGACGGGAGGCGATTGAGTTCAACGGAGTTGCAGTAGCTTCAGGGACCGTGAGAAGCAAAAGTGTCTTCAACGTACAATCGTGAACCCACCGTTTCGTCATATCGAAACCAGCCACCTGCTCGGCATTCCTGAAGCGAGGCCTCAAGGCGGAGCTCTCTGGGTCAAACTTCAAGGCACCGAAACTGAGGGCCGTGGTTTGGCGAGAGTTTCCAGGTTGGGCGCATCACACCAGGTGGGGCTTCTCGGCTTGTGGGACGCGGTTGTGCCCCGAGCGCTGGAGCGGCGCGACGCGTTGATTTGCCAGATAATTAACGCGGTCTCGGCTGTCCACTCAGCGCAGCAGCTTACCGTCCAATTGTGGACACACCGCGTTGAGTGCCTCCACAATGGTGCAGCTGTCGCGGGCGATGCTCGAGTCTTGATTTGCCCGCCGTGCAGCGTCAATCGCTGCCCTTGCGACAGTCTCGTGAGCTTCTTCGAATCAGCTCGTCGCCAGCTCCGTTTGCATGAAAAAGGCGACTCGGATCTACTGCACGGCGCTGCAGCTCTCCAGGTTCCATTTCCTCTCGTGCCCTTCCTACTTTCCGCTGGCGTCCCTTCAGCTCCCAGCACGGACTCGCCAGACGCCGTGGGATCCCCGCTCGTGATCGTGTCGTCCTCGGGCCTCTCCCCCCCTTTCCATCTGCACACTCCCACAACTCCCTCTCATTCGCGCCATTGGGAATGCCCCAAGCTCACCCGTTTTCACGCGTAGAGTTTTACCACGAAAACGCACGTCAAACAGCCCAATATCGGCCCGCTGCTACCCCGTCCAAGAACGAACCAACGTTTGCCGGTCGTCTGAGCCCCGAGCAAGCCAGTTCCATTCAATCCCTTGCAGAACCCGCATTTTCCCCTTCGCCCCTCCTTCCTTCCGTCTCACCAACATCTCTGGTCTGCCATTTCTGCCAGCCCATTTCCCTCCGGCCATCTGTCTCCTGCTGGTGCTTGCCTCAATTTGACCGCCAGACCACTCACGCCCACACTTTTGCGGCTGATCAGCGCTTCACCACTTCACATTCTGCGCTGCAATTTATGCGAACACGTTCCTTTCAGATCACTGCGAGATAACCGCGACGATTGATTGCGCGCTGCTCCACCTCTCGCCACCTCCGCCGTCTGCAACCTCCACAACCTCTTGCGCGCAGCTCCCTGCCTGCTGTAGGTCAAGTACCTACCTTGCGCATTACCACGTCTCCGACCAGGCCTCGCCGAGCGCGACCCGGCCGACTCTTCGCACCAATCCGGCCAGCTCCAGGACCGCTTGTGCAATAAGAAAAGCACACACATCCCTCGACCCGCTGCTGCCTTGCCACCTCTCTCGCTCTCCCTCCCACTCTCGCTCCCCTTTGGCAGTCCCGGCTGCATCTCCGAAGCGAGCGAGCGACTGATCGATCTGACACACGGGGAGGACAACAAACAAACACGCCTGTGCGATTTGATCGCACAACACAGCGAGTGCACACAAGTTTCTGTGACGCCTCTGTTTCCCGTGGGAAGAGTTGCCGGCCTCGTTGGGCTCAGCAACACCGGCGCGGGGAGCAATTCGCACTTTGCCATTGGCAGCTGCAGTTGACGGTGACACTGCTCCAGTTTTGCACTTCTTCTCCACCATGGCCTCCGTTATCCGCCAGCCGTTCGCGCCCCTCGACGGGGCGAGATTGCAGAACTTGACGAGCCTCAAGAACCGACAAAATGGTACGCAATTGACATTTTGGCTGGGTAGCGTTGTTGATCTGAGCTTGAACTGACTCAAACGACAGCCATCTCCACAGCTCCTGTTAAGAGGAAAGCTTCCGAGGTAGAAGTCGACGACTCGGAGAATGTTGATCCGGCCTTGTTTTCCAAGCGGTCTAAGGGCGCTGGCGCCGAGAACGGCTTCAACGATTTCTTCAAGCCGTCCAAGTTTGTGCTCTCCAAGGCCACCTCGACCCCAAGCCTGCCCTCGACCAAGGACGTCCTCAGTGATCTGCCCCTCAAGCATCAGCCTCCGAGTCAGTCGTTCAAGCGCCAGCTCCTCCAGCCCAAGTCGCCTGCCTCCCGTCTAAACACTACCATCACCTCATCGTCCCTGACCGCCCCAGCCGGCCGCTCGCCCACTCGCGGATCCAAGCGGATCGGCATTCTGTCCCGCCGTCGCACCCAACGTGTCGACCCTCCGGCTTTTGGTCTCGCTTCCTCGGTCCCATTCTCTCTCGATGCCGCTCTCAAGGGAACCATTCCGAGCTACTCGGGCAGCTTCCGTAACGCCGCCTCCAACCTGCTCCAGCCCGACATGAAGTCGGACTGGTTCTTCGATATCCACGAGGACACTCCCGAGCAAGAGATGACCAACCTGCTCCAACACAGCACTTGCACTCTCGACATTAGCAGTGACGAGGAGTCGGAGCAACGGGCTCGCCGTGAGCAGGCCGAGGGTCGCGACAAGGAGAACATTCCCCCAGCGGACGACGTCAGCCAAACCACATCGGCCCGTGCGTCGCGCGCTGCCGGTGTCTTTGACGACATGGTTGTCGAGAAGCAGCGCGGGCCCCTGTCTGATCTCAACGTGGAGGACTACTATGCCGAGGGTTGTGACGGCACCAGCGTGATCATCGTCCCCGGCGATGAGGAGGCCGAGACAGTCATCGACGAGGCGGAGCACGCATCCCGAGACGTCGAACCACTCGAAGCCATCCCTGTGTTTGAGGAGTCAACGACCCTGGCTGAGATTGAGGCCATCAATGTCGACGAGCTGATGGGCAAGGACGAGCCTGCTCTCAAGGCAGCAGCTCTGCAGCCTATCGAGGGGACAGGCGAGTCGTTTGAACTGTGGGAGAGCGGTAGCTTCAGGGACGAGAACGAGGCCCCCGCCTCACCGGCACCGGTAGCCGAGACTGTCGAGGCTGGTGTTTCTGCCTCATGATGTTGAAGATGGGATGTGGATACGTTTGGTTTCGTCAGCGGGTACGTCAAGGTTGGCTTTTTGCTTTGGGGCACGGTACATGCTTGCCGCTATCGTTTGGACAGCTGAAAAAGCAGGAGTTATTGGCGTTGTTAGGATGTTGCATTGGCTTGGCTTGGCTCGCGGTAATGGAGGGACGGATGAGCGAGGAGTGTGGAGTTGTAGGTATACACGGTGTGGCCATTGGGCTACCGTTGTTGGTTGCTTAGCTGTTGAATTAGCCTGCTGAATCGACTGTTGTCTGACGATCTGGTTGTTTCCGTATTTGTCTCTGTGTCTGCGTCTGTTCTGTCGTCATGTAATGTCTTGTCGGTGTGGAGGATTGCCATGTGTAGGGTGGCTGGCAAACATCAAGTTGTTGGTTTGAAGGAGATCACCAAGACACTGCTGCTGGCACGATGACATTGAGAGCCCTTATGAAGGAGGAGGCCAATATGTATGTCATTACTGCCTGTAGTACCGGTACCCTGCCCAACTGAAGACATTCGTTGTGTCCTTCATTCAATGTCCCAGCCCGATACTCCCGTCCTGAGACCATCCTGATACCATCCAAAGAAACCGTCCAAAGAAACCCAGACCCAACCATAATTGACAAAGAAGATCTCACATCCATCTCAGCGCCCCTTATCCAGCATGAAAATGACCATCGTCATACATACTCACTCCTCCCCCTCCACATCCTCCAAATCCCGCTCAAACGCCATCTGTATCTCCATCACCTCCCTCAACTGCCCATAATCCAACCTCCGCCGCTTATACCCCGCCAAGCTCTTGGCCGTCCTCACCACATTCTTAATCTGCCGCCCATTCAACCGCCCCTCCTCGCTCAACAGCCTCATCTCCTCGTCACTAACACTATACCCATCCACTTTCGCCAAAAAATTCCTCCACACCGTCAACCTACTCGCCGTCGACAGATTCGTGTATTTCAGAGGGACGTGAATCCGCGACTTGAACGCGTCGTCAAAGGTGGTTATCCTATTCGTCGTGAGGAATAAAATGCCGGGGTAGTACTCTAGCACGCGGAGGAAGATGCTGACGAGGGAGTTGCGCTCGAGGTCGTGGAGCGAGCGCCGCTCGAGGAAGATGTCGGCTTCGTCGATGAGGAGGATGGCGTTCCAGGTTGAGGCCAGGTCCAATGTGCGGGTGAGACGGGTTTCGAGCAGGGTGGAGGTGGTGCCGAGGTCGCCCGAGGAGATGGGGTAGAGGGGGAGGTGGGAGAATTCGGAGACGCATTCGGCGGTTAGGGTTTTTCCGACGCCGGGGGGCCCGTGGAGGACGAGGATGAGGCCGAGGCCTTTGGATTTGATGATATCGTCGAATTTGCCTTTTTGGGGGTGGGTGAAGGGGGGTGGGGAGAGGGGGGAGGAGGTGGAGGGGGAAGAGGTGAGGGAGGGGGGGGTGGTGTCTATGGCGGATGGGGCGCCGTTGGTGGTGGTGGTGGTGGTGGGGAGGGAGGAGGTGTGTTCGGCGACGAGGGCTTGGACGAGTTCCTTTTGGGACTGCGGGAGGACGAGCTGGTCGAAGCAGGAGGCGTTCCAGGCGATGGGGCTGAGGTTGTCGACGAAGAAGTCGAGGAATTTCTTCTCGGTGAAGGAGAAGCCGCGCACGGTGGGCGATGAGAGGAGGGCTTGGGTGTCGGTCAAGGGGGAGGTTGGGTCTGGAACGTCGAAGAGGTTCCAGTTGTCCTCGTTGCGTTGTTTGCGTTTGAAGCCCTGGATGTTGACGCCCGAGTCATTCGGGAAAGGCTGAACCGTGTAGGCCGAGTTGGCTTCGATGCGATGGAAGGTGAAGGTGTCGATCATGACGCGGCTGTTGATGTTGTAGCGGGAGCCGGTGGTGTCGGTGGCAATGCCGGAGTACGACATGTGGTTCTGCCCGGCGAGCTTCTCCCAGCGGCGGCCACGGGCGGTGAGAGCGTTGGTGATGGCCTCAGCATGGGGGTGGTATGACAGCGGGAAGGCGCCGAGCTGAACAATGGACGTGGTGCCCGAATACGGCGGGAGCTTGAAACTGTCGTTGCGAGTGCCGAACGAGTCGCCGTCGTAATCGACGTATTCGAGAGTGAGCTGCAGACCAGGGCAGTTGCCGCAGACGTACGAATACCAGAGGAGCTTGCAGACAACCGGCTGGCCATTGCGTTGGGAGAAGATGAGAGAACCGGGTCTGAAGATGGTCCACAGGTGGGCAAATGTGGCCACCCCCTGAGACAAGAGATTTTTTTCGTCTTTGATCTCCTCGGCGAACTGCTCTTCGATGAAGTTGAGCAGAATGGGCAGATGAGCTTCACCATCGGAGCCGAGTACCTGGTCGTCCAGGGCAGCGGCCAGCTCGCGGCGATAGTGGTACAGGCAGTGAGCGGGGAAGTCGATGGCGATATCGGCACTGCTGAAAATCTGGCCGGGGTAGGAGACGATGACTTTCTTCAGAATGTTCTTGAGGGCCTTGGAGTTGACTTGGACCGAGGTGCGCTGGACTTGTTTGTTCAAGGTATCGTACTGACGAGTGACGCATAGGGCAAACTTTTCGTACCAGTTGGTCTGTTCCCCAATGTCCACGTCGTCGTCCTTGGGCTCGGTGATGTAGGCACGGCCCTTTTTGGTGTATCGCTTCTCGAGGTGCTTGAGCTCGGCCTGCATGGGGGCCTTTTCGAGCTCGGCACGACGGGCCTTTTCCTCCTCGGTCAAGTGGCCCGTCATCTCCTGCTGCTCTGCCTCATCGGGCGCTCCAATGGGGCCTGCTGGTATCACCGATTGTCTGGCCATGTCTCTCTCTGCTTGTCTGGCGAGTTTTCTCTGTCTGAACCTGGCCGAGGCGCTCATGGATATTGTAGCGAGACCAGACTCAAAGGCAGAGTGCTGACTCATGAATCGTGAATGAAGCGAGGGAAGAAACTGCTCAAGTCAATGTTGGGGGAAGGTGCAAGTTGCTCGCTATATACCCCACAGGGCACATGAAAGTTTGAGCCACAGCAGCCTTGGAGCCGCGCAGTGCCGCGCAGTGCTGCGCAATTGTGCGTGGGGTCAGGGGGTGAGAACCACAACAGGCATCCACCCCCGCCTTGCTCTTTCCTTCAAAACAATCCTGGCCACACAATTGACCCAACAGCTCGGCACAGCACAGTCGGTGAAGGATAGGCCGCCTCCCAACAGCATAACGGCCCGCATATGCGGTCAAATGCTGCGCTCTGCCTGGCGCGGAACCCGCCTGGCGAGGTTGAAGGCCCAGTCCTTCAAGGCAGACAACGCCCCGCGCCTTCCTACCTTATCTTGTGTTTCATCTCAACTCGCACTTGAATCGATGCTCGGATTCCGGCTCAACAAAGTGGCAAGGTCGGCGATCAAATACGCAAGCTGCCAGGCAGGCAACACAGCACCCGCCCTGGCTGTGACGCTCTTCAATGACTCAGTGCGGATATAACCCGGCTGGGCGAGTCAACCAGACCCGGGACCAAAGGATGCAGACTTGACTTGGCAGATGGTGATATAATACGTACCGATCTTGGCATGTCTTCTCTCGCTGTTCTTGATTTGTCTGCAATGAAGAGAGGTCTTGATATTCTAGCTGTCGAGTTCGGTAATATGCTGTGTAACATGAAGAGAGTTCCCGTCAGGGGTCAGAGTGGTAGGGGTGGGAAAAGGGGAAGGTGGGGACGGGAGCATCCCCAGAGGCTTGGCATCATCCTCACCGCGATGCCCTCATTTCCTTCGACATCACAATCGCCCAAGGTCTTGAAAATGGCCGGCGCGCCAATCCTCCGATCAATAACCATCTCCCCAAGCCCACTCTCACGCATAACCACCAGACCATTATGCATTTTACATACGCACCTTACACCTTCACCCTCGGCCCGTTACACCAGCACGATTGCCAACTTCCAAGCCCGCACCCGACTCACCATTCCAACACGACCTCACTCCAAACCAACTCCATCCTCCCGGCTTTTCACATCCTCTTCTCCTCACCCCAGTAACAACACCCCTTCCCTCACTGGCACCCCCTGGGAACACCTCTCCCCCTTCCAACAACTCCACCACACCACCCAACACCCCCCTTCCAAATGGGGCTGGATCATCTTCCGCTGCACCTACCTTAACAAAGGCCTCCACCCCAACTGGGCCTCCTTCAAACACACGCTCGACACGCACACCCGCAACGCCATCGCCGCTTCGGACGCCCCTTGCATCGCGGATACGCTCGACTGGGTATTCATCGAGGACCCAGCGCTAGAAGGGGCGTCGCTGGATGAGCTGAAGCGCCGGTTCCGGGAGTTTGTACGGTCCGAGGGTGGAGAGGGGGGCGGTAGTTCGAGGTGGAGGTATTTTGTTGTTGTGGATGAGAGGGCGTTGTGGAGTATGATGGGGGCGGAGGATTTGTTTAAGGGGTGGGTGGTTATTGTGAGGGGGTGGGTGGAGGGGGGTGGGTTTGGCAGCGTGGAAGGGGAGGTGGATGAGTTTGGGGAGAGGGTGGAGGGGGATAGGGAGGATTGGATGAGGGTTCGGGTGGGGATGCTGTCGGTTGAGTTTTATAATGAGTTGGAGGATGGGGAGGGTTGGTGGAGGTTTTATAGGGCGCCGCCGGAGGTCGTGACGGTGTGGTATTAGTACCTAATGAATGGGGTTGTGGGTTGGACCGTGTGTCCGAGTCGTTCAAAATATGCTTGAAGGTGTCAATTCGACCCATGGGGTCAATTAGAAGAAGTATTGTCGTTTATCGACTCTATAATACATTATCCCCCTACTTTTTAAGCTGTTTCTGAAGATCTTCTCGACCGGTTCCTAAGGGGAACCGGCTGGGAGAAGTCCAGCCCTCGCTTGATGACGGCCAACTCGTCCTCCTTTGTGAAAAGAATCTCATTCCTCGCCGTAAATGCAACCAAAAGGGTATCATCCGTGCTAAGCCAGTCAAATGGAAGGAAAAAATGCCTCGAATACGTCTCGGGCGTGGCTGGCGCCAAAACCATCGAGCAGATCCAACCGTCCTGATCTAAAAACAAAACTCGCGTCCCAAACAGCCCAATCACCATGCCAAGCGTACCAACCAAGTCGGCAATCCAGTGGCCATATTGACGGTGCGTCTCGCATGGTGATATCTCGACATCAGAGCCGTCGGCGTGAATGACGAAATCCTCGGCATCCCATATATGAAAGCGAAGGGTTGACCGGACATGGCCTACCTCTGAGTAGACGGTCGCGACGTAGCTTCCGTTCCAGCCCGAGTAAACGCTGTGGATGCCAAAACCGTGGGGCAAGTCGATGTCGAGGCCGATGCCCGAGGGCGGTGTGATCTCCCGGAGTCCCTCCCACATGAAGACGCGCAGCTTGCAATTCACCCACAGCAGCAGCCGGCTGGAGTCGCGGGGGTCGTTGCACCAAACGCCAGGCAGCCTTGTGTCCCACTGCGCCGAGGCCGTCGATTCGTCGGCCAGTGAGTACACAATGTCGTGAGTCGTTGTCACGACCAAAATTTTGGTTCCTTGGGGGTTGAACATGAGTTGCTCGATGCGTTCGCCCATTCGATACTCAAAGAGCTTGGCCTCGATGGTCCAGCTGTTGTTTTTGTAGGCAAGCCGATGAATGGCAATCTTGCTGGAGACACCGGCACTTGCGAGGATGTCTTCTGCCTTGCTGAAGATCATCCATGTAATCGTGTCGCCCTTGGAGTGCTCGTAAATCGTCTGAGTGCACCGTCCCGTGACCGTGTCGTAGATGTTGATGAGACCGTTTTGCGTCGCGCAGAATATGTGCTTATTATTCGGGTGCACGGTCAGAGACGTGATGGGATCGGTTTCTTCGACAACGGGATCAACGTTTGACGCATTCTCCGACATGATGGACTCGGTGTCACCTCCTGAGTCGTGTCGAACGAGGATGGTGGGCTCCCAGACCTTGATTCTCGGACTCCTGATGTCGACGAAGCGCCTGTCATCACAAAAGGCCAAAGAAACAATATTCTCCTCAGCTCCCGATAGGATATACAGCAGCCTCAGCTTGTAATCCGGAGGCTCAAAATTCTGAAAGTCGAAAATTCTGATGACGCCGACGGAATCCCCGGACACTAGGGTCCGGCCGTCGGGCGAGGTCGCCAGAGTTTGGTTGTCCGTCTTGGCACGGTAGCTGGCTTTGACGTTGCCGTTTTTGGGGTCAAACACCAGTATCTCGCCTTGCTCGTATGCTGCCGCAAGTGAGTCGGAGTTCGGAACTGGGCTGAAGACTAGCGATGAAGCATGGAAGGGACAGCGCCTGTGGCGAGCTTCGGGCTTTTCGCAAAGACCGACAAACTCATCCGTCTCCCAGTTCCATAAGCCGATGGGGCTTCCGCGGTAGACAAAGGCGAGGAGATGGTGTTGAAATGAGATGGCCACCGTTGAGGGAACGTGCGTGATGTTGTAGACCTGATTTTCGTCCATGAACCATTCGATAGGGTCGTTTGTAAGCTCGCCCAACTCAACCGCGAAGTAGTACAAGTGGTTGTTTTGGCATGCCACGATGAGCTCGTCGTTGTCAGCATTGAACGTCATGGCCATGCAAGGCCTCTTGAGTTCGTACTCCCACACGAGCTCCCTTTTGGCAATGTCCCAAACGCAGAGTCTCTTGTTTCCCGCCGTAGCCATGTAATTCCCTGCCAGACTGAACTCGACCACCTTGGCTGACTCTCCGTGGTGAAACGCGGCGAATTCTTGGCAGCTGTTGGTGTGGTAAAGTCGAACGAATGGCGTCGACATGCCGACGGCAAAACAGTTGCTCATGGCCGCGACGGACATGGCTCGGTTTCCCTTTTGCTTGTACACGATGGTAGCAAGACAGTCGTCCCAGTCGCGGAGGGACGGGACACCGACGAGGTTCAAGCTGCGCTGGGCATGTCCGAACTGGCGGTAGATGGCCGAGTTTCTCGGACATAGCGGTGGGATCATGGCATAAATTGACGCGGGGAAACGAAGGAGATTGCGCCCAAACTTGGCAACAACGCGGAGTAGATCAGCACTCCAAGACCGGATGACTTCCAGTTCTTCGGTTTGCAGGTGGCTTTTCCCGATCCGGATTGCGAAGCCCCTCATGGCAACACCTGCTCGTGTGACAATGGTGAGATCGCTGTTGGTTGCTGCGACATGCTCAATCCAGCTAAGAATGTTGCCGTTTTGGGTGGAGCAAAACGTGGAAAGCAATCTGACCATCTCTCCGCTCGTGCTCTTTGACTTCTCCACATGCTCGTGCCATGCCACAGCTGCGTATTTCAAAAGTGGCGAGCGTGGCGCTTGGGCTGCCTCCTTCGTGTTGGGATGGGAACGACGACCACGCGGAGCCTTGAGCTCTTTATCGTTCAAGTATCGCAGGCAGACCATTGCCAAGGCCTCGTGCGCCTGCTCTTCGGTGAATGCAATCGCCGAGCCGTTGTTCGGGTTGAGCACAAAGCTTCGAGCTGTTTCGTGGACCATCTTGACGTGCGAGTTCGAATCCACTGTAACCAGATGACCACAGAGCCAACTGATGTGCATCTCCAAGTTGTTGAATGTTTGTTGGATATGTGTGATGAGGGCGGCTCGGAGTTCCGTCACGCTCAGGGGCCGCACGCAGGTGCTTGACCACATCAAGATGGCTTTTGCCGTCGGTTGCCGGGCTTCTTCCTTGGCCAGGATATCGAGGCTGCGCAGATAGATCTGGTCCATCCCCTTGGGGACGGCCTCCAAGACCTTCCTGGTTGCCTCCTCGCTGAAGGCGCCTCGTAGCTCCTTGAGCACTAGCTTGACCCAGAGAAAGCTCCCTTCTGACTTCTTGAGGATCAAGGAAATGAGCTCCTTGCGCTGCGCATCGTTTTGCATGCTGGGGAAGTCGACGTGGTTCTCAAGGTAACGCTTGACATCTTGCCATGTTGCCTCCTGTGTCAATGCATACGTCGTGGCGCTGAGGGAGTTGGAGGCGAGGCTTCCCGAAATGTCTGGACTTGGTCTTGAGGACAAGAAGATTTTAAGCCGAAAGGTGGAGCTGATCTTGGCGAGGAGCGGAAAGAGCTCAATGTGGTTGGAGCATTCGTCGAGACCATCGAGCACCCAGAACTGAGGCTTGACCAAGCGCTTGGTCTGAAAAATGCCGCTGATGAACAATGTCCTCCAAATCGACTGGAAATTATCCTGGTCAAAGCCGGTTTCGGATTCGGACATCTCCAAGAAGGTGTCGCGGACAAAGGCGTTGCTCTCGGCCATTTGCCAGGCGAGGGATAGCAGACAGCCCCTGAGAGTCGAGTAGCCCTTATCGCCGGCTCGGAAAAAGAAGTAGCTGCAGTCAAACCCAAGACTGACGACGTGGTCGATGACGTACTTCGCGAGAAAAGATTTCCCAACCCCGGGATTGCCGTACAACCAAAAAATCCTAGGTTCTTCGGCATCTCGCCACTGGCGAAAAAGCGGCACGTCGGCGAGCCATTCGCATGACCCCTCCACTCTCGGCTCGTCAAAGTCGACGTGGAAATGCCGGAGGTGGTCGGAAAGACGCAGAAAGCAGCGAAGGCTGTGTTTTTGCGACTTTCGGGTGGCCTCGTTCATGGAGTTCCCTGCTCTCCGTATTAGCCCCCTACGGCGCCCACTCCAAGGTGCTACTGGAAGCAAAAGGGGACTCACACGTCTCGGTAATTCTGTCCAATGCCTCCACTATCGAGTCTCGGACAATCATGTAGTTCGGATCTTCGGGCGAGTCATATTTGCAGACGCCTCGATGGTCTGATTGGAGCGGGCTGACGCGCTCGTTCGGAAGCTTCAGCATTGCCGAGCTCTTGGGGACAATCAATGTATCACCAAGACCTGCCACGGACGTCGCTCGCGTCTCAAAAAATGAATAGAGCTGAACCTTGCTGGAGAAGTGCCGAAACTCATCGTTGATGGCTTGGATTGCTGTCGAGTTGAGTCTAAGGGCAGAAACAAAGGGCTTGTTGCCAATGTGTGTCGCCTTTATCATAGCCGACAGCAGATGCGCCGAGTTTGCACCGTTGTGTGGAGTGGCCAGGAAGTAGATGGTGTCGAATCTTTTGCCTAGGGACTGGAACGCCGGGTCCATCTGGGAGAGAATATAAGCCCTCTTGACGACTAATCCCCCCATGCTGTGGCAAACGAAAACCAGAGGAACTGGCTTTCCCCGTCTGATGGTTGGAGAGGCTTGTAGCTGGGACAGAAGCTGGTTGGCAAAGTCGGAGATGTCGAGAATAGATTCCTGACGATCGGTCCAGTCGGCGGGATAGCCAAAGGTATGAACCCGGACATGCTTGAACTCGGGATCCCGCGACAGCCACTCTCTCGGCCAAAACAGCTGGGGGTCGTTGTTCTTATCCCACGTCTTCCGCGAACCTCCTCCGAGTCCATGGACGAAGACAAGATCCGCCATGGGTTGGGCGGAATCGAACAAGAGACCCAGCCCCAAGGGGCCTCTAACATCCTCGGGCGATTCATTTTTTGGCGATTTGATCGTCAAGCTGCTGAACACACGAGATAACGTCATACGCCGAGATGGTCTGCGTAGCTGCTGGCCAGCCAGAGGCATCGGCCCAACAACATCCTGGGAGACGGTTAGATGCTGCGCAGTCTGCGACTCGGGTGCAACGGAGTGCGCTTGCCTCTTCCATGGCTGAGCTTGAGATGCGTATTTCCGGCGGTCCACCCAGTATGAATCAGGGGCCATTCCTGTCCCAGTTAGGCCAAGGCGACGAAAAAAGACTGGGTACTACTAGGCTGGTACCGTACCCCTCTCCCACCCACCCGGGAGCTACCGAGTTCGAGAGCGCTGGAAGAGGGTTGCTGCTGATGGCGGAGAAGCAAACATAACTCGGGTTGAAGCGCGATATACGCAAAGAGGTGGAGTTAATGCTACCAAAAATATTGGGTCAGAAAAATGAACAGCGACATGCTGTGGAAGGGAAACATGAAGGGGCGCAGACTGGTCGGTTGGGGAACGGGGGCGGCCCGAGACACTGACAGTCCGACCTGATTGCGGCTCCGCACCAGGGCCAAGACACCGAATTTCTCGGGCAGAGCCCTCAGCCCCCCCATAACAACTCTCGGCCACTCTTCTCGGGCGTGCATGAAGGGGTCCTCGTCTGTGGGGGTGTTGGGGGGGTGGGCGGCCTCAACCCTTTAGGCCTGGACTGCTGGATAAGAGGCATTTTCTGCCTGTTTTGGGTTGCACGACATGGTAGCTGAACGTCTTGGACGAATCTACGAAGCGAGGGGAAAAATGACAATGGGCATCCATTTCCGCTCCGCCACCAAGACCGGTCGGCAGCCTGCTGCCAAAATGCCAAAACGGCCCAGCCGGTGAAGGAACGACGCACCCCCCTTTTCTCCGCGCTGACTTCTGACTGGTTCCAAATGAGGGGAAGTGTGACTGCTCATGCTTCCGACCGCGAGGCTGTTTCACGGCAAGAAATTCGACGACCCTCGTCAGCATTCTGTGGCTGCATGCACTCCTCTCTTTCGGACGCACCTTTTGCACGGGCGTGTGACTGCAAGCCTCCGCAAACCAATCAGCGGCAGGTACATCCCACCCGAGCTTCGCGCCCGGCATGTAGGGGTCGGGTACCGCTTCTTTGGTGTGAGGACTTGGCGAGGGCCCGATATCAGTCCGAACTTGAACAATAAGTAATTGAAGTGACCAGGAACGGTCGGCACCGGTTGTCTCCTGATCCTCCATGCTGCGCACTCTTGGGATTCGTCGCTTCATGTTTGTTGAGTCACTCCTATCATCTGCCTCCAAATCCACCATGGCTCCTTCTCTCGGTGCGCGATCAGTGCTCGTGGAGAGAATTACCAAGGAGACCAGTGTCCAAGTCGCTCTTTCCCTTGACGGAGGTGCCCTCGATCACTTGCCCGAGCACGATGTATTCGCATCGCTCCCCAAGCAGACGACTGCCCACCATGCAAGCCAAGACTCCAACTCACAGAAGATCTGGGTGTGGACCGGCATTGGCTTCCTCGACCATATGATTCACGCCCTCGCCAAGCATTCGGGTTGGAGCTTGAGGGTTCGCACATTGGGGGATCTTGCCAGTATGGATCCCTGGGACACTCCAGCTCCCGAAATGACGTCCCCGCCTACTGACCGCGGCCTCCCCGTGCCCTCTGTCTAGTTGACGACCACCACACTGCCGAAGACACGTTCCTTGCCATTGGAGAAGCCTTCTCCAAGGCCCTTGGTGACCGCAAGGGCATTCGACGTTTCGGAGATGCCCATGCTCCCCTCGACGAAGCACTCGCGCGTGCTGTGCTCGATATTTCGTCGCGACCCTACTTTGTCGGGAGCTTCGGGTTCAAGGATGCCAAGATTGGCAACTTGACAACCCAGATGATCCCACATTGCCTTCAGAGCTTCAGCCAGACGGCCGGCGTGACTCTGCATGTCGACGTGTTGAAGGGTGACAATGACCACCACCGTGCCGAGGCCGCCTTCAAGGCCCTTGCTGTTGCGTGCAAGACGGCGACCGAGATTGTCGCAGGCAAAGAAAAGGAGGTTGTCAGCACCAAGGGTGTTCTAGCTGGGTATGATGGCAAGAAGTGAAATGCTGGAAAATGACCGAGGGGCTAGGTAGTCCGCAGGGTGAAGGGGTCGATGAAATCAGTTCGGTGAAGTTGAATGGTAGGAGACTGAATCTAAAACTACTTCTGGTCCATGATGTTGCCAACTCATACCATTCCCGCGAGTCATCTTCCATCCCAGGGTTTGTGCGAACCTGTCAGCTCATGTCTTCACCCCGTTCGGCTCCGAGTCTTGCTTGGCCTTCCACTCCTCGTAACCGCCTGGGAATTTACTGACGAGGTCTCGGAGTGATGTCAGTAGCCTATAGCAACACAGAGAATTAGTGGGTTAACGAGCTTCAGGGAAATATCGAGATACGTGTTACGAACATTTCACGATAGCTATCCTCCCCCTTGTAGAGGATAGAGTCCAGAATGTTGACTCGGGTTGCATAAAGTTGGTTGCGATCTTCAAAGTCTTCCTCCGGTTGTGACCTTGGAAAATGCCGGTAGTATCGTAGACGATAGGGCTTCTTGATCTTGTTCCACGGCTGGCGCCAAACACCGAGCTCGTCTACAATGCTATTGTCAACGTCCGATCTTGGAAAGGGGGTGAAGGAGCACATACACTCATTGTGTGCGTAGAAAGACGCAGCATCGAAGATGACAGGCTGATCTGTATCGCCGTCCATGGTCGCATTACCGTGCCACAGATCTCCGTGGATGAGCGCAGGCTGTATGGACCGCCCATCTGTCTCGAGAGGTCGGAGGAGGCGTGGCACAACTTTGTCGAAGAGACGCGAAGAGAGCTCCAGAATCTCGGCATTCGGGCCTTGAGCTTCTTGCTCCATCTGCAGAAGAACCTTCGTGGTGTTGGTGAAGTATTCCTCCCATGTGTCATGCCATCCATGATCGATAGGGGTGTTGCCGTGGTAGGTGGTGACGGAAAACCCAAACTTCCCGTCTGGAGACGTCCCGTTTCGGTGCAACTCTGCCATTTGGACCGGGAAGGTCTCAATATCCGGGAGCTCATCTGTCATGTTGCGGAACTCGCAGAGAAAGAAGTGCACGCCATCCAGTGTCTCATATGTACCCCAGGCAATGGGTGTCGGGACCAGATGAGGGGCAACCCCTTTGATCGTTGTCATTGAGACGAACTCGCCAGACATCATTTTGCGGCCACGATCTCCGTAGGACGTCTGTACTGAGAGAGTTAGTCATGTTCATGGAAGCCGATCCACGAAATGATGCTGAAGACTGGCCTTCAGGAAGTACTGCGAGGGTTGACCATCCACCACTGCATCAAGCCTCGCGGTACGGGTCCAGAAACTGGCGCCATGGGCCGTAACACTCTTGACCTCTGTTCCTGGAGGAAGCTCTGATGGTTTTGTCAGGAACGATCATTGCACGGCCCAACTGCGGGGAAAGAACAGGCAGTCGAACTCTTCACCACTGCAGGGTCAATAATCTGGATGGCCTCAACTGGCACATCCACATCCCCGGTGTAGTCAGTATGCTCGTTTCCCATAGTTGAAAATGCTGGGTATCGACCCCAGAATTTTGGCGCGAAACTAAAAACAAATACCCGAAAAGATCGACCCAGGTTGGAACCACAAAAGCCTGAGGCTCAGAGAGGGGAAAGGGGGGATGGAAAGTTTTGGACGCTGTTGACCCCGCGCGCCCGCACAGGCTCTTATCTCAGGCTCATGTTGTGCAACCACGGTGTCGGCTGGAAGCGGCGCTCGATTTGCTGAGCAGGCACGGCAGGGTAGCGTCGGAACAGTACGAATTTTTCAGCCATTCAACGTGGGTGTTCCAGAACGCCGCGATTCAAGAACGCGAGAGATGCCTCAAGTTTATATCGTTGTAGAAACATCTGGATTATTATGCGACAGGCTCTGATGGACCAAATATCGGAATGCTTGCTGCATTTCAACATCCACGATGTATTTGAAACCTACCCTCTCTCCCATCTCCTACTACATCCTCCCCGCCGCCCACAAAATCCCCCCCAACACCTGCGCCATGAACCCCTCATCCTCATACGCCTCGTCAAAGTGCCCCAACGACGTATAAAACGACCTCCCCCCATCAAAATCCCTACACCACGCAATCGGATTCTCCCTCCCCAAATCCCCACCCGCCAACAACACCGTCCCCCCCTCCCCCTCCACCTTGTCCCTCACAGCTTCATTCCCCCCCTTGTACCGATACCACTCATCCTCCCACTCCCACTCCCACCCCCCATCCTCATCACCCTGCCCTTCAACCCTCCTCATCCCTCTTCCTTTCCCCAAACTCTCCCTCACAATCCCATGCCCACAACCTACCACCCCAACCACCTGCACTGACGGCTCAGGATGACTCTCAAACACACCCCCTATTAAATCCCCATACCACGGGGAACCCTCCATTGCGAAGCTGGCACAGTGTATCGCGACGACGCCGCCGCCGGCGCGGACGAAGGATTGGAGGGCCGAGAGCTGGGATGGATCGAGGAATTCGCCGGAGCATTGGAGGAGGAGGATGACGGCGAAGCGGGAGAGGGAGGAGGGGGTGAAGACGGTGGGGTCTTCGGAGGGGTGCGTGGTGAAGGGGTGGGGGCCGGGGTTGGTGAGGGAGATGTGGGAGAGGGTGGTTATTGCTGGGGGGTGTTAGTTTGGGGTGGTTGTTGGATTGGGGGGATTGTTGAATTGAATTGGGGTTTGGGTTTGTGAGTGGAAAGGGGGCGGGAAACCGGATATTGAAAAGGGGGAGATCGGAAAAGGGGGTGTTGGGAAGTATTGACGTGCCTTTGATGCCGGCGGTGATGGAGTCATGGCGATAGGCAAGTGTGCGTGAGAAGATGAGGACTTCAAAGGGGGGCGGTGAGTTTTCGGTTGGGGATGTCATTGTCGCTGAATCTTGGGAAACCAATTTTTTGTGTTTGGGATTTGCTTTGCAGGTGTCATGGCGGTTGCGAAGGTGAGTGAGCGGGGGCCGAGGTGAGTGGAGGCGTCATTGTTCGGGACATCGGGAAGGAGCGACGGGACGAGATCCACTTCCCGTTCGATGCTTGGCTGTTGGGTGCGTGGGTAATTTCAACTTCACTTTCTCAATTCAACACTTGGAGCAAGACACCAAACTTCAATCTTTTTTTGAACGGACAATTGCGCACCCTCTCCCAAGTGCGGATCGCAAAATGCCCTGGAAGTTCTCGCACAATCGAAAGGCTTCCGACAAATTGCCCAACTCAATTCAACCTCATCCCACATTGCCCAATTCTGCCATGAGCTGGCCTGAACACGCGGAGACAGAACAACCTATCGAGCCTCAGAGTCATCCTTCCTCATCTGTGTTGCACATCTGAGCGACCCTTAACCCGCAGGGACGAATCAGCTTGGAGTTGGGCTCGTTCGGGCAGCGCCAAAATCCTGAGTCATGGGCATCGCGCTCAACTGCGCAAATGAGCGGTGTGTGGGGAATCAGCTGGGTTCCTGAATGGCATCATTGGGCAAAGTGCAGTTTCGACGAGGGTTGGACGCCCTGCCCGACCGTGTCCGCGGCATTGTTCGCCTCTTGGCAACTGAGAACACAACTTTGAGAGAAAAAAACGGCAAGTCCTCAATTCGGGAGCCCAACTCCCCTTGGACGACCACTTTGGGAGAGGTCAATGGCGACTGAAACCGGCAATCGGCTCAGGTGCGATGCTCAGCAGACACAGGCACCACGTCTTGACGTGCATATTTCACATGCCCCTCATCTTGGCTTCCTTGCAGCATTCCCGGACGCTGATTGATGGACGGTTTTAGCCACAGGTCTGCTACGTGGCGGGCGGTTGGGGTGTCTCAGGGCGAAAATTGTTAGCAGCATTGGTCAGCGGAAGCAGCGGCTGGGCATCTGAGGCGTTTGCAAGGCATTGCGAGTGCAGTCTGAGACGCGACGTTGGGTCGAGGCGCCACGTGGGACCCAAGAGCTCACATGTCCCTTTTCTTGTATGGCATCGACCTGACGGGGTTTTGGCTGTTTTGGCGGTTGACGCCCATCGCAGCCCTGCCTTTCGACTGGTGGCCGGGACGGACACGGCCGCAGCGGGGCTATATCCGATTGGGAACAACACCTCGGCGCCATTGGTCGGGCCACGGACGGGATTGGCACGGATTGGCAGCGCTGGCATCGAAGTGCTGGCAGTTGACGCCCAACCTGTCTCGATTGGCACCACAACGCACAATTCTCCCCACTTGTGCATCTCCCCACCGCCCCCTGAATTCGACGAATATTAATTCCCCCGATCCGGCCCCTCACCTCGACAGCCAAAGAGAGCCGCCATCAACAATCAGTTGAAAAGCTCACACCCACGCTTCCACACACACAAGTCCTGGGGCATAACATGATAATGCCCTTTCCCTGCGGTCTCAACGTCTACATCACCGTTGAAGCAGTCACCCTCCTCGGCTTTGCCCTCGTCGCCGCCACATCCATCATTGCCAACGCCACCATGGCCAAGAGAAAGAAGAGCGGTTCCGCCAACAAGCCCGCCCAGCCAGGGGCCGTTCAGAATGGGCAACAACCCAAGACGGGCAATGCCAACGGGTCGACTGCTCAACAAAACCCTTTGACTCCTGCTCCGCCAAAGGAACTTGACACTCGTCCAGAGTCCTCGTGAGTTGCTCTGCTGAATTGCCATGACCAAGAAGCTAACAATTCCAGCCCCTATGGGAGCCCCTCGTGCAAAGTGCCCTTTGCCAACCCCCTCACAGTCCCCAACGATGTTCTGCTGAGGAGTCCCAAGCTCCACGCGGCCTTTGAGAGCCAGCTGCCAGAGCTGCCCGAGATCCCCGACGATGTCGGCCACATTCTCGTGCACTACCTTCACACAGGCACCTACGAGTCCCTCAAGCCAAAAGAGGAGGAGTCACCAGCGAAGCAAATCTCGGAGCTCAGGACAAGCATCCGCGCCTACGCAACCGCCCGGACCTACGACCTGCCCGAGCTCATGCGTCTGGCCGAGAAGAAGATTGAGAAGTACGGCAACACGCTCACGCTGCCGCACCTGCTTGAAGTCACCAAGGACGCCCATCCGACGCTGTCCGAGGCCGACACATGGTTCCTCGGCTACCTCAAGGGCCGCATCAGGCCGCACCTCGAGGACCCCAAGTCCCTCCTGACATCGAACCTGCTGGATCAGATCAGCAGCATCCTGTCGCCCAACCGCGTTCTTCTGCGGACCGTGCTCGAGATGTTTTGCGAGCGGATGAACACCAAACCAGAGCCTCCAGCTGTCGCTCCGAAACCCGCCAACCTCACCGGCGCGAAGACCTCCTCGACTCAGACCCCCGCCGCCAACACCTCGTCCGCACCAGCCCTGCCGGTGCGACCGAAGGCCGTGCCCAGAGATGATCTCTCGCCTCTGAAAAAGAAGGCAACGCCATGGCCCTCGGCTGATGAGGCAGCGCTCGCATCGTGGGGCAGGGAGGGAACCCCTGAGCCTGTTGCCCAAGAAGTGGTCTCGACCCCTGCGCCCTTGCCTCGACAGATCCCGGCCGCCGAGCCTACCCCGGCGCCCACCCCCAAGATCGAGGACCAGATCAAGGCGGCCATCGAGGCCGAGATCAAGCCGGCTCCTGCTGCTCTCGACAGTCCCTTCCGGCCCAGCACCCCCAGCAGCCCGTTCCGCCCCAGCACTCCGGTGCGCAGCAAGAGGGACCGCCGGGACTCGGCCAAGGTCATCCCCATGACGCCCGAGCTTGAGGTCCTTCCCGTCAAGGAGACCGAGCCCATCGCCGACCCCTTCCTCAAGCCCCGGTCCTTCCCGCCGGTCCTCCGCCAAGCCGATTCGGGTTTCTGGGAGTCCCCTTCTGAGCACGAGCAGCTCAAGGAGTCCACGCACTCCATCGTCGAGATCGAGCCCGAGTACCACGTGGTCAAGCCCGCGACCCCTGAGCCCATCCGCGTGCACGAGCTCCAGGCTGTTCCCGAGATCCAGGAGGCCGTCAAGGGTGTCGAGACTCGCGACTTTGCTCCCGTGCCCGTTGTGGCTGACAAGAAGGAGATCCTCATCATCTCGGAGCCCGAGCTCCCTCTCGCCCCTGAGGTCTCCTCCAAGGACCCCCTCGACGCCTTCCCCGAGACGGAGCCCGAGTTCGACCAGGTCTCGGAGCTGCACCCCGAGCCCGAGCCTGAGGTCCAGACCCAGCATCACCTTCAGCCCGTCCTGGACCCCAAGGGCCTCGAGAAGATTTCCGAGGAGAGCCTCCAGCCAGAGGAGCCCAAGGAGGTGGAGGCCGCCCCCAAGGTCGAGGCCGTCCAGCCCGAGACAGACAAGGTAGCGCCGCCGAGCACTGATCCCCAAAGTAACACAGGGCTAACCGTCCAGGAGGTAGCCCAAGACCCACCAGTGGATGCCACTCCCGCACATGAAGAGCCAAAGCCCGAGGCGCCCCAGACGCTCGCCGACCGTGTACCCGACCATCATCACGCCGCTGGGCCCGCTACGACCGCGCCGGTTGAGCCCGTCAGCGAGCCGAGCAAGAAGTCCCCTTCGGCCGCTGACCTCGAAGCGCAGCCGGAGCACCTCCCCGCCGCGGACGCCGACAAGAAAGTCGCCGCTGTCGCGCCTGCAGACGATACTCCGCCCCTCAAGAGCGCTGTCATTCAGCAGACCATCAACGCCAGCGCCGCTACTCCCGAGAGGCAGAGAAGCTGGCGTAAGCGCTTCCTGAGGGTCCCCGTGCTCTTCCGACAGAGTATGTGACTTCCCAGCGCCTCTCCAAGAGCGCCGCCACCAATAGTCGCATCGACGGTGGTGGTAGGGGGTGTTGGCTCGATCATGACGAGGGCGACTTCAACGACTCTGACAGAGTCAAGGTGCGACATGTGCACCACCAACCAAATGCAAGAACCGTGTACCATCTCCTTTGTCGACAGCAACAACAACCATGAAACGAGTCACGAGTCTCCTTGCAAGCATCAAACGGGTGTCATTTTGGGTCATGATTCATCAGCGGTTTCGGGTACGGGTCAGCATTTCGACAAGAAACAGCAACTTTCTCTTTCGGCTTCTTCGACTTCTTCGCCTTCGAGCCACGGCACCTTTGCCTCCTCACGCCTCGGTCTGGGATCGTTGGGCGTTGCCGTGGCCTTGGCTTTCGCTTCTGGCTCGTGGTCCACGTCGCCTTGCAATACTATTTGCTGCGAGTGCGACATGGATCCTGGTGCCGACTGGTTGCTCCTGGGGAGTCTTGCGTACCAGTGTTATTTCTTCTGGGCTGCGTCGAGGCATGGGCTTGGTATGGGTGGGGATGTGGTTTAAGGGATGTGTTTGGATACGGGTATTGGTATTGGATTTGGAAGGCATATGGATATGGGTAGATTGTGCATTAGATGGATATCATCGATCATGGATAGCATAGCGTGGGGTTGGATAATATACCTGTTGATTTTTGGGACTTGAGTGTCTTGTGCGTGAGGTGTTGATGATGAAGAACATCGAACGTAAGGAACATTGAACGTAAAGAACATCAAACGTAAGGAACATTAAACGTAAGGAACATTAAACGTAAAGAACATTAAACATAAGGAACATTAAACGCAAGGAACATTGAATGTAAGGATTGCCACCGCTTTTGATTGAAACGGAGAAAACAAAGTCTGTTTACGACCAGTCCGGTACTGCGGATAGACTGGCAGAGGCCCGCTTCCCCCTCATGGGCCGTGGCAGCTAAACGTAGCTATGGGAGCCGATGGCGTGCTCTTCTCAACGACGAGACTACGGGCGGCGACTCCCTCTTCGAGAGATAGCACGTGAGACTCGGATTCCATGACGAGATCGAAGGTGAGAAAGCAATAGGTACGTAGCCACGTGGTGGAAGCAATGAGTTTGCCAGGATTTGCGATCCCTAGGTCTCATGTAGCTCATGCGTCTTGACATCCTTGGCAGGCCTTGATTATCCGAATATTGAAGGGCATCGAACATCTCCCTCCTATGTCTTTTTGCAGTGTAAAAATGGCTGTTCCGTTTCTACAGTACTTGATTGTAGATTGGTTGTTAAGCTCATTTCTTCCATGACGTGGTAGCCAACTGATACTGTAGTGCTATTGGCAAGACGGATATTAGAGTTGCCCTCAACACTGCCCCCAGTCACCTTGCTGAGGCGCTGCTCAAATTGTTAGGTGATAAGCGAAGCGTTCCCAACAGTTTGCGGAAGGCCGTTATGGCAACATGAATCAGAATGGCAAGCCCCTTTCAGACCTTGAAACCTTTCGACGACAAGATAATAGAGCCAGACGCATCCGGATGATGGATCGCACCCCTGGCCCTAGGTACTTTGAGGTACCACTGCTAGCCGCTTGACACGACTTGTGTACCAAGAGCTTGATCGATTCGGTCACATATCAAGTTAAACCCTACATCGTCCTCACTCTGAAACTTGCACATTTCAGAGTGGCAGGTATCAAGCGGGATGGCCTGTTCGCGCGACAGGGACATGACTGCGGAGTTGTATTCGACTATCTGATCGTGATAAAGGTCAGCTACCTAGCTACCATTCCAAGGTGAAATTCAACACTCTGGCTCAGTTGGTAAGTAAAATAAAACGTACCAGCTCCCCTGACCGGCGCTCCGATCTCATTTCGTACACGCTCGAGATTAACAGCATGTCCGTAATGGTCCACAAGTCTGTAGGCGGGACTTCATTTTATTATATATACATTATTTTCCTTTCCAGCCCTTTATATCCATAACACCTATGTCACATAATACACCCTTAATTTTACCTTTTCACCATATTTTCAGCCACACCTAGGCTAAATTCGATCCACAGCTTAAAATCCCCCCCTAGCTTTTATAAAAGGTCTGGCTCGTAATCTGTCAGAAAGAAAGGGGATCAGGGGCTTTGGGCTTCCGGTCAGCGAAGCTGACTGGATGCCTGGCACTGCCTGAACGCCAGTCAGCCTCAGCCACTGTGTCGACGAAGCTGAATCCTACGGAGTGGTCTATAAAGAAGGAGGTTCTGACTGAAAGCCAGAATTGGGGAACAAGCAAGCTTAACACACGCAATACAACCTATTGCAACCTCCTTTATATCCAAAATCCAAAGTGCAGTGTTTCTGACATAATCCGTAAAAGCGATAAAAACAGAGGTAAATACTGTAATTTTATTAAAGTTATTAAAAAGTAATTAAAACTTTTTTTATCAAAAACGTATACTTAAAAAGTAATACGTTAAAGGTATTACTGTTATGAATAATATTATAGGCCTACTTTATAAGTAAGGGCTAAAGGTTATAAATTATTATCTTCTCGTTATACTTCATTATAAGGGAGCGGAAAATCGATATTTTATTAACGATAATGATAAGAATTTTAACAAGTATAATAAAAGGATATATATATGTGTGTGTACGTATATGTATACATATATAATATGTTATTATAAAGAAGAGGAAAAAGATAAAGGTAATAAAAAGTGGTTTTATATTTTAAAGGTTTTTAATTATTAACCTTTATAAAGTTAACGTTAATACGCCTAAAAAGTATAAAATAAACCACTTACGATCAGGGCTTGGATTTAACTTTTTCTGATTCTCTACTTAATACCCCTTTTTGTTTTATAACGCCGGGGCTTATGGTGTATGTGTGTGTGTGTGTTTTTTTTATCTTATGTTCATTTTAGTCACATAACGGCCAAGATTCATCAAATAAAAAAGTCTGTGGAGAGCTCTTCTAGGGAATTTTTAGACATGGAGGTGGCGTAGTGCTGTCCGGCATGTTGCTTGAACTTGGTTTCCGCCATGGAGCGATGGAAGCCACGGTGCGGCGTGCTGCAAAAGATGATCTGCCGCGTGCTTTTGAAGATATCGGCTTTGAAGCTGTTGGTGTTGCGTGCTAAGACCATGAGCTACTTCCGCGACGCGGTTAGTCCATCTATAGATACCTATGGTTCTGAAAGGGTGAAAGATGTCACATCAGGGTAAATAAACCTTCTTGATTACGAGACCGCCAAAACATTGACCAATGAAGATGATCGGGCGGCCTGGACACGTCTTGCGCTTCGCGACGAGCATGAGCAAGAAATCCTCGGCGAGATCGCGGAGTGAATGATCCCTGATCCTTGGAGGCATATCCAAACATCATGACTCGGAGATTTGGGAACCGTTCCATGAGGAGGTCGTTGAGCCACAGGGTTTTACGCGCCCAAGGATCTTGGTGCGTCCATGTCTTGTAGACGTCGCTGCAGGTGCCGTAAACAGCAACAACACTACGTTTCTGTCAGCAGATCTGACTCGAGCCTTTCGAAGCATGGGGGGGGGGGCCTGTTGTGAACATACTCTGCCATGGGCTCGCCATGTATCAGCTCCCAGTGCTTTGCAGGTGGCTGCAGTATTTCAAGGATGAGGCCGCGCTCGTTTTCCACGGAGTTGGAGGTGGTTTGGCCGACTACCCAAGCCTGAGGGATCCACCTGCTCAACCGCCCCCTGGCAGTGTACCCTTTCCGCAAAGGCTTCATCGCTTCGCCCTCCTCTCCTTGTTGGGCCTCCCGCGCCGGGAAAACCAGGCTGCTCTCCGCTTGGCCTGCCTCTTCAAGTTGACCGAGCAGAATCTCCATCAGCTTGTCCCTTTGCCGTCGATTTTGTGCCGCCGCAACAGCTACCTTTTCCGTCACTTCTACATCAGGCCCTCCGCGGTCGAGAAGCAACGACATGACCTCGGCTCCGTTGAGCTCATTTTGGGCGGCTGCGATGAGCAGATTTTCGGTGATTTCAATGTCTTTCCCATTGACATCCAGCAAAAGATGCACAGCCTCTCGATCAAGTGATTCCACAATCACGCTCACAGTCTTCTTTCCCAGGTGGCATTTGGTCAGAATCGCCAATATTGCCTTTAGCATTCCGGGGCTTTGGTGGCCTTGCCCTTTGTATGCTGAGGCGAGACGCTTCCGGGTTTTGATGGTGTCGGGGTGATGTGCGCCCTGTGACCGCGCTTGCACAGCCATCATCTGTCGCAATAAAACCTTGGCCTTGTCCCATTCTTTTGCTTGGAGGTATATAGTGCCCAGCCGGTATTTAACTTGCAAGGCTCTCGGATCGTGCTCTGGGACGTCGGCATCCGCCAAGGCTTTTCTCATGCTGCGAAGGAGCCAACTTGCTGTTCCAAAGTCCTTTCCGTCTTGCAGAATTGACACCGTGGCCCAAAGTCGGGTGTTCGCTTCTGGACGATAATCAGTCGTGCCATCGTCAAACCCCAGCGCCTCATCACCTACTTCTTCCCAGTCCCAGACGAGGGAGAAGCTGCGCTGAAACTTCGCAAGCGACCGTTGCTGCCCACCGGCTTCGATCATGATGACAAGAAAAAAATCCTGGTAATGTCTGATAATGCTGGCCTTGGCGGCCCCTTGCAGCAGACAGACGAGATCGCCAGCTAAAATTGGCTTCGCCGATGGCGGGAGCGTCCAAGTCACCTCCGGCCCCAGAGATCCATTCCCATCTCTCAGAACAACAAGGACCTGCTGTTGGTCGTGCTGATTGTTGTATTTAGCCCAGCGGACCTTCCCAAGGACTGCGCCCGTTCCTTGAATCCGGGCCCTCTGCGAATGAGCGGCCGTCCTGATCAGAACCTCTTGGCCGAGGATTAACCGGACGAGCTGGTGAAAGAGATCTCCCCACGTGACTGAATAGTCAACCGGTAGATCTGGCGTGGGGCTGTCGGAGCTCATTCCCAGCAGGGCAAAGATTTTGTCGTGGAGAAGACTGGCCTTTCGACAGTGATACATGTCCAGCAGCTGACCGAGGGGGCGGATTCCGAGGGACTTGGCGGCCGTGCTCTCCGAACGGTGCACCTCGGGCTTCCTCTGACGGAATGTCGCCCGTCCCATCAGGAAGGCCACGGGGCGAAGTAGGCTCTGTAGTTCTGGCGAGACCCTGTAGATGGGCTCAAGGGCGTTGGAGTCCAGCGCTAGGCTGAATGTGTGTCCGTCGATGGTGTTGGTTCCACACTGAACGATGATGCTCCGGGCCGCGGCGATTTCCTGAACAACCTGACCGACACCAGACTTGTCAGTGGAATTGCGAATCACAAAAAATGATTGGCCTGATGCCGCTTGGAGGATACATACCCATATTCGCTCAAACCACGGACGTTTGAAGAACTCGGCGACCGCTCCTCTTATTCTTGCATTGTCGTGGATAGATGCGGTCTTCGCAAGTGAGCCATTCTCAGCCGCCAGGGTAAGCGTGTCGAATACTTGCTCGTCAGGGCGCTTGCAGATCCGAGCCAGACCACGACGCGGCTCGCTAGGCTGTATATCGTCGCCATCAGGGGAAGTTGCTGCTGTTTCTCTTCGTTATGACTCTGGTCGATGCACACTGCATCGACCCAGATCACCCTGGTCAACTCCCGGTCTCGAAGGAATAGCAAAGCCTCGTGGAGGTTGTCCGTCACTGGAAGGGGGAGCCCGTCGATGAAAATATTCTTGTTGCGAACGTCGGCGCCCCAAGTGTATGAGAGGGCTTCGTAGAGATGCGTTCGTTGTGGCGACCCGAGAAGCGGATACTCGAGGAGGGTGGCACTCGATGCGATTGATTCGCTCCGGCCGTTGAGGCAGGAGGTGCAGCAAGCGAATATTCCCAACTTGTCCAAGTGGGGTATGGCGATATTGCTTCTTTGGTTCGCTGCAACTGCCAGCATCACCAGACTGCGACATCGTGGAGTCCGCCGTGGCCTCAAAGTTGCAGCGCGGCAGAACGGGTCATTCGACGCTTGTGAGGGATGAGGTTGTTCAACTGGGAATAAAGGACTTGAGCGAGGAAGTTGGAAGAGTTCAATCATGCTGTTGGACGGCAGTCGCGTCTAACGCGCGTGAGGATCAACCACATGCCCTCTTTGAAGGATTGGAAGGAGCGAACGGTAATCTTCCCCACCTTGGGGGCGGTGTTTCGGTGGGGGATTTCGGCCACCCAACGTCACAAAAATAAGCATCTTGTGCACTATAATTCAGAGCAATAACATAACAGGGCGAAAGCCCGTCGAATTTAACAGCAAATTCTTTTACCACCCAAAGGGGCGCTGCTGCGAGTCCCTCATTGTGCTGGCCTGCTTCGAACACGGACGATTTACCCCCGACTCCACTCATCAACAATCTTCAAAAACTCCTCAGCCGATTCCGGCTTCCTCTTATCCGCCTTGCTCTCCTCATTCCACTCCCCTTCCGCACCCATGCCAAAGCGAGGAAGACCAGCAAGATGCGTGACAGTATCGATAACCGAAGGCGCAAGCTTAACCACCAGCGGACCAACCTGCTTGATAGCCTTCATCATATCGTCAAAAATGCCCTCCTTTTGCGCAACCTCGGCTGGGATGCCAGAAATAGCCTCCAGCGCAGCCTCCGAAACCTTTGCCCTCGCCACGATGGCATCCACCAGCGGTTTCACATCCTGAGCATCAGCCGCTTCCTCTGCGCTCTCTGTGCGCGTGGCATTCAACCTCTTCATCAGGTACGGCAAGCCCGCGTCGATGGCCGTGCCCAGAAGCGGCCCAGCGACGTTGAGCCCGTTCTTGACCAGATTCGCCAGCGAGCCCAGCGAGAACTCCTGATCCGGTCCCATCTCGCCGCTCTCGCTTCTTGCAAGCAGACCCTCGACCATCTTTTGCGTGTCTAGGTCCGGCGCCTGCGACGACTCCGCCCCCGGCGCAGCCTCCACAGTCCGCGGACGGAGCGGCCGTCCCGCGAGCGTATGGCCGTAGTGGTGCGCGATAATCCCTCCCAGGGCGGCGTTCAGCGACTCCCGCACCACGCGGGACGCGCCATCCACGCCCGCGTCCAACTCACCGACCCACTGCGACATGTTCAAAAAGACCTCGTGCTGCTGGTTGATCACTCTGGGCAACCCCATGACGGCCGAAAAGGCAGCTTCCTGCAAGATGGCCCGCTCGACAAGGCCGTGGTACTCCGTCGCGTCACCCGTCAGCGCCTCCTGTCCCAGCTGGCCGGCTTTAGCGAGGGCTATGGCGCCGAGACAGCCCAGCGTGCCGGCGGATTCTCCCAGCACGGGCGGCATCCCCGCTTCGACGGTGGCTTCGGTCGGGGGCCGATCGTGTAGTGCAACGGCCAGCTTTACGGCGCGGGTGAATCTGTCGAGGGGACTGCTGCTCTCCCCTGACACGCCGTTGGTCAACTCCTCCGACTCGGTCTTGCCGCCGTCTGGACCGATGCCGACGATGCCGGATTCGGTCTCTGCTCCGGGAGCGCTGATGCCGACGAAGTTGATCTGGCCGGCTTCGGCTTCTGCTTTGGCTGTCAGGGCGCGGGTGTAGTTGCCGAGGATGTTGCCTTGGGGACCGATGATGGATGCCTTGTTGATGCCGCCTCCGTAGGCGTGGACGCCGATGCTGACGAGGTCTTTGCGCAGGACGGGGGAGCCTGAGTTTCCGCCGGCGGAGTCTGATGGGGGTTAGTAACGGAAGGGGTGGTGATATTTAGTGGAGGGTGGGACTCACCGATGCGGTAGGTTAGCATCCCGCCCGCCCGTGGATCGCCCAGGTTGAATGTCACTTTTTCGTCAAAGTGTTCGTACATGTATTCGCCCTGTTCTTTGTCTCTGTGGATGGGGTTAGGAGGAGAGAGAGAGTGGGTGACATGCAGGGGGTGGAGCTCACCCTGGATACCCGACAATTCCCAGACTCATGGTGCCCGAGCGGGGTGTGACTGCGTATTGAATCGGCTTGACGCCGCCAAAGGGGGGAGAGACGGTGATTAGGGACATGTCGGCCTGCTGGTTGGCCCCGCGGAGCCAGCCTGTGCTGGTGGCTACCATGGTGCCGCGCCGGAACTGACAAGCCGTGGGACCTACACGAGTTTACGTTAGCCACGTTCAGAAGAATGAGAAGGTCCTGTTGCTACTTACCGCCAACGGTCGACGCCCTTCCCTTGTATCCAATATAAGCCTTGATCTCCTGCACCTGGCCGAGGGGGTGCGAGTGATCAAAGACGCAGTGGCCCGCCGTGACCAAGAGGTCCGGCGCAATCAGCCAACCGGTGCCCATGAGCCAGCGATTTCCAAAGCGCAGCATGAGCTTCACAATGGCTAATGACTGTCAGCATAGCACTACCAACCTGACTTTGGTAAACCGAACTTACATCGATACTTGCCCCCAGGGGCAATATCCACATCTCGCACCGGTTTCCGATCATCACGGCCAAAGACGGACTCGGTCGCAGGGGAAGCCGAGCTGAAGATGGGCTCGGCCGACTCGGGCAACTTTTCATCGGTTTCCCGGAGAGACCAGGTGGCCATCATGACGGGTTCGACGGCCGAAGCAAGCCGCGCCGCTTCCCCGGCCTCTTTGGGCGCTCGCGCCACGGCAACGACATTGACGCCAGGGGTGGTCATGCTGAAAAGGAGTAGTGACGCAAAAACAAGGAGGAAGATTGTTTCTGAAGCTGGACGATTTGACTATTGCATGTGCTAGGATGTTCGCCATGGGCGCCTTTTTATGAATCTCGTCTCTCACATCAAAATCGCAGTATTAGTCCAAACAGCGCTGCCATTCCAGACTGACCAATCACTTTCCTCGCTTTACATCCATCTCACCGGTTCACCGTTCCCACAACGGCACTCCCGCTCACGGTGCGTCTTGGCAACCACCGCGTCCCGATCGAGACTCAAATGAAACCCACCCCTCGGCGCCGGATGGAACACACCCCGCCATGTTGGTGTTACCCGTTCCCGTTATGGTGTTACCCATTTTCGTTATGGTGTCACCCGTTTCCCATCGGTCTATCCTAGCTAGGTCAATGTACGCCATCGGTTCAGCATATTGCAAGCTGAAAGAGCCAAAACTGGAAGTGATCTGTTCAGAGTCCCTAGCTGACACGTCGGGGAGGTTACGCATTCAGTCCTTTTCAGCTTGCGACTTGCAAGAGGATTCTCGATATTCTTGCCGTATGGGGGTGTCATGCTTGAGGGATGCTACCATTTCGTGGGCTTTGGCGGGTTTGTGTCATTGCGCTTGGGGGTGTCGTGCTTCAGGAATACTACCATTTCATGGGTTTGGTTGTTTTTGTGTCATTGCGCTTGGGGTCAGCAGGCGGTTTCGGTTTGAACATTTCCGTGGCGAGGGGCTTGGGATGGGATTATGAAGGGATGGATGAGTTTACGGCAGTTGGTGATTGTTTGGGGGTTGGTTAGGATCGGCGTTCTGTGTAGCTTTTCAGCTGGTGACGATACGGGGAGTGGTTCGCGGTGGTTTCCTGTTGTGGTTGGATACATGTTTGGGAGTCTAGCTCGCGGTATGGAGATGGGATGATACCATCAGAAGGAACATTCATCCCTTCCTTGCAGGGCTTGGTTAAGAGTTCCTGACAAGAATGCGAAAACCAGCGCTTGTGATATATTAACCAGCGGGCTCCTGCCCAGGCCAAACATTTGAACTCATCACCTTGTTCATCCACCCCAGACCAGCACTATCAACGTTTTGCCTTCCTCCAAATTTCATCTTTGTCACCTTCTTCATCTACATCTCGACCATGACTTCCATCACAAAGGAAGATCTGAACCTCTTCATCCGCTACAACGATCCAAAACAAGAGACGCCGGGACAAACCAGCGAGCTATACAAAACCCTCTGCGCCAACTGCGGCGACGGGTACAAGACCCAAGACAAAGTCGACGAGAAGGCTCCTCCGCCCACGAGCCCCGGCAACTTTGGCTGGGTTGAATATACCACTCTCTTGACTCTTTTGGAAAAGAAGAGGTCGAGCGTCGTGCTGGTTGATTGCCGGAACGGTAAGTCTTATCAAAGTTTCTCCCTACCTTAATCCATGAAACCACCTCCCTTAATCCTCAAGCCAAACCCATTTTTCCTTCCCCCTTTCCCCTTTCCCTATGGCCCCTCGCCTCCCCTTTCCTCCCCCACCCCCCTTTTGTCCACTTATATGTACCCCTTCTACCCCCTAACCAACCCCTCTACCAACACCCCACCCACAGAAACAGAATACACTGCCAACCACCTCATCGGCGCCCTCGCCTTCAACATCGTCCCAACCGGCCTCCCCCGCCCAGAAGGCTGGGACGCCCTCATCAAACTGCAACACGCCAAAGAAGCCCTCAACAACGGCACCGGCCCGCCCAACTCACAATACAGCCCCACCCTGCAGAAACTCGAAACTCTCAAGGACAAGAACCTAGCCGTCATCTTCTACTGCAGCTTCGGCGACAAGCGCTCCGTCTGCGCCGCGGCGTGGTACGCGCAGACTTATGCTCTGCCCACCAAGAAGAAGGATAGTACCGAGATGACCCCGCCGACGCGAGCGGGCCATGTAGTGGGGATTCTGTTCGGTGGGTATGACGGGATGATACCGGTTTGTTTCTCTCTCTGTCTCTCTATCTCTCTATCTCTCTCTCTCTCTATCTCTCTCTCTCTCTATCTCTCTCTCTCTCTCTCACGCACACACACACACACACACACACACACACACACACGCACACATACACACACCAAGAGTTCAAGTTGTTGTTTCTCCACCGGGATTCATTCCATCTGCCAACATCCATGTGCTAAGTAAGGTACCCACTACAGCAAGTCAAACGCAAAGAAAGAGAGTCGATCCAAGGCACTGGCGCGAAGATCGACCTCAAGGATTGGGGGAAGGATCCGCACAAGACGTTGCTCGACCAGGCGATGGCCAGGTATGTACACCCGAAGGAGGGGAACGTGAAGGATTGGGAGGTACACTGCAAGTGCGTTGGGAGTTAAGGGAACATACTTTGTTTTCTCCGTTTCAGTCAAAAGCGGTAGTAACTTGAATCCTTGTATTTAATGTTCTTTGCATTTTTAATGTTTTTTTACATTTATTGTTTCTTATCCTTGACACCTCACGCACAAAACACGAAGTCCTAAAAATCAACACGTATATTATCTAACCCCACGCTATACTACTCGTGATCTATGATATCTATCTGATGTAAAGCCTACAACATGGGGTGGTAGTATCAAGGCTGTATTAAACTTTTAGCAGTGCTTAATCAGTTATATTTTAAAGAATTTAAAACCTGAGCTCTTTAAGACAAAGTGTACTTAACTACCTACGGTTTACAATATAAAAGGCTTGCTCTTCCTCTTGTGGCTGAAGTTAAACCTGGAAACCCCTGAATTGATTCGTTTACTTCCTTCGTTTGCTGCACTCTAGTTTTTTCTTATTTCACAGGTACTGGCGTAGTCTCCTTCGCTGCGTTGCCGGCGAAAAGTAGCACGTGAGCGTGAAGTCTTGAGCCGTGGAACCCAGCAGAAATCCAGGCACTGCATTGGACTACTGCAAGGCAAGAGCATTCGAGCCCTGAGATTACCGCTTCGGCAATCATGAGTCAGCAATGCGGGGGCCGCTGGATTGGGCGATGCGCATGCATTTTCGGAAAGGGCTCTGCCTGGCTGATGAGAAAATCTCATACCCCGCTCCACGTCTCATTTTACATCTCTTCACGCTGGTGGGTGACGAAGTCCCGTCCTTTGGTTTCGATCTCCAAATACCTATATTCTTCTACGACCATGGAGCCCCGCCGGCCGGGCGTCAATCAAGAACCGTTTAGGAGGTTTGTCGACTTCGTCGCCCACGTCAAGCGTATAGGCCACGACATTACAGGCGAATCGAAAAGCTACGTCCCACCAAGTGCCCTCCGTGAGTACTGGATCGAGCGTCGTATTGCGAGCGTGCTCCAAGCTTTCCCGGAGAGGCTCCAAATCGAAATCGTCCAAGTCAAGCAGCATTTTTTGGGAATATTTCCACGCTTGTTTATATCGGCGCAGATGCCGTCCGAATGCTCCAGGCCGTGTTCATCAGCCACAACATCACCGACGATAGCTTGCCCCTTCGGTATCGGCCACCCTCTTGGCCTGATGGAAGGTTCTTCCACGACTTCTTCAAAGACTTTATGCCACATCAGTGGCAATTCTTCCCTCTGCCTTTCCATAGGGATGTGTTTGACGATCGGCAAATTGGCGACGAGTGCATCCTGCCTATTAGCTCACCAAAGATTGTCGCCCAAGGCATCACAACCATTGAGCGCGTTGATATCGATACGGAGTTAAACCTCCTCTTACCCCAACAAGTATGTTATCCCTCCCCGGCCCTCTGCAGTCACTAGATCGATTTCTTGCCTACCTAGTAGTTCATGCCCGGTCACAACGCCATGTGGCCAGATGAACAGCGCCTTGTTAATTAACTGTTGACGGTCAGGGCTACCTGGATGCCAAGTCTGTACATATCACTGACACCTTCAACTTTAGCACGGAAACCGCCGCCCAATCAAGAACACCTTCGTCTTCAAATTATACATGGGTAAAATATACGAACATGCTTTCAAAAAGCATCTCCAGGCACTTTTGCGGGTTCAAAAGCCTCCATCGCCAAACATCATCGAGTTCTATGGCTCTTTTCGACAACTTGGGAACTATTGCCTGGTGCTGGAACACGCGGATGGGGGAAACCTGGAGGAGTTTTTCTCCTGCCAGCCAGCACCAACTACGGCTGAAGATGTCAGACAGTTTTGGATGAGCCTCCTCCACGTCTTTGCGGGTCTGGATAGAATTCACGGACTTTTGCAATATGGCGAAGATGGAGACGACATAACCAGCAGGTGGGTTCTGGCTTCTGCCCAAAGCTCCGTGCGACTGTCTATTTTGACGCGCTCCTAGCATTCACCTGGGCATCGCGCCAGAGAATATCCTGCTCGTACTGGGCCCCTCAGGATCGCCCTATGACTTCACGCCCAAGATAGCTAACTTTGGCATATATGATGTTGGGTGGAAATTTTCGATAGACTTCCTAACTGGAGCGACTAAGATGAGCAATCCGACATTTAGTAAGTTTGAGGTTGTCAAAGCCCTGCCGACCAAGATAGGCACACAGCACTGACAACTGCCGTACCACAGGCGCCCCGGAGTTGTTGCGCTTGGGCCAAAAGACCCGGGCCATCGTCCGACCCCCCCTAACCCGCGTTACCACATCGGCAGATATCTTTTCTATGGGCGCCGTCCTGAGCCATACTGCTGCCTGGGTGACTGGAAACCACGACGAACAATCGGCCTACTTCCAAACGCGCAAGATGTACCACGCCTCCAGGGTCCCGAGGTTTGTGGGAAGTGAATATGAAGGTTGCTTCCACGACAGTCAAAACGTACTGCCTGTCGTTGCAGAGCAGCACCTGAAATGCCGGAAGAATTGCCTACCATCAGATGACGTGACGCCTAAAGTGCTGGACTTGGTTGAACAGTATATGCTTGTTGAATCACCCAAAAATCGGTGGCGAGCGAGGGACATTTTGGAACGGATGGAGAAAGATTGGATGAGCCAAACGCCGCCGCAGAGCACAGCACCGCCACAGCACCGGACAGCATCACCGGCCCCAACGGAGGCGGACACGCGTGGTGTACACTCAGGCCCGGACACCACTCTCACCAGCAGCTCTCGGCTCACCCGGTCCTTGTCATCATCAGGCTCTGCGCATGACCCAACTGTCACATCTGTGACAAATCGGGATACGATCGCAAGCTCAGCTACCCAAGGCAAAGTCGCTGATTTTGCGGATGCCGCATCCGTGTACACGTCTGATGTACCCGATTCGGCGAGATACATGGAAGAGCTTGCGACCAGCCTGTTCCAGGACTCGCTTGTCCCAGACGCTCAGTCTCTGGAACGAATATTGGCCATTCTGCCCGAGTTACTTTGGGCGCTCGCGCTCAAAGTCGGTGCCGAAGAGGGGGCTACCGTAGATCATTTTGAAGCCATGAAATTCATTCAGCAGAAACGCAGGTTGGTGGCACGCCCGAAACACGAGTAACTACTTCTCTGATGCACGAATCCACAGGAAGATTGCCGAGCACTTCGAGGAGTACTATCTGAGAGACAAGACCGATACCGATCCTAAGTTAAGAGACACTTCGTCTTGTCCGTCTCCAACTCAGAAAGTCCAAGAATGGAACTTGAATGAGGCCATCTCGAACGCTATGGGGGGTATAGAGGATCCTAGCTCGCTAGCAATGGACCCTCGGCCGACTCTTGAAGCCTCGTTTCAAGACGCCGACAGAGACACATCAAGTGAGGACGAAAATGTCGAAGACGAGTTCCAGCCATCGAAATATCGAGATTTGGTCAGAAATTCCAGCGCATTTCAATGGGCTCTCCATCGTGTGCGACTAGAGGTCGGCTTTGGGGTTTCCGATGCGTCGGTTATGGAGGATATTGCAACCAGAATTCGAACGGCATTCTACTCGCAAAGGGAAAACTGCATCGTTAGCAGCAAAAGAGGGCCGCCGAGATGCTCAATGCTTTTCCGTTCTGACTGGGATCCGCTGGCCTTTTACCATGAACAACAATATACCGGGCCGCCAGGAGACGCGCTGGAGGGGGCCATCGTCATCTCTCAGTGTGGTATCGATGGAGATGCGGAAGCCATGTCGTTTGTGGACTACCTGAGTCGCACTTGGCCGATGCTTGGCCCGAATTTGATGAGCCTGGTGAAACATGTCACACAAGGTGAGCGGGGCTCGGTGTTTTCAGGTAAGCAATCGAGAGGGTTCAGTTTGTCGAGCTCTTCCTTTGACTCCAACCTTGTTTGTCAACGGCACGGGCTTATCGGAGGCCAGTGACACTATCCGACAAGACGAGACTCGCCGCATGGCTTGAGCCATCGGGACACTTTCTCTGCAAGTGAAGGACGGAGTTGTCGAAACGATCGTGGAAGTCGGACAGCTGTACGGATGGATGATCACTGCTCTTCACGCAGCACCAGGCGACGTAATAGCATCTGCGTCGCCCACCATCGACATCACCAGCAACGAGAATCCGGATCCGGAATACACTGGCACTTTTCGTTTAAAGCACGACACGTCATCACCGTGCTCCTCGGGCCAATGCTGGCAGAACCTTTTTAGGAACCCCTTGGTCGTTTCGGGCTACCCAGTCAGACGGCGGCCGTTGGGTCAAAAGCCAGGGCTCGAGATCTCGCTTGGCATGCTGGCCGCAATGCTTGGAACACGGCAACTTGGGGTTTTTAACGGCAAGATTTTCCTCCATGGCTTCTGCACCATGCTGGTTCCGACAATGTATGACGAGGGAATTGTGCACTGGCATGTGCTCTTTAATGAGGATGGAAAGCGCATGTCCTTTCTGGATGGTCGGGTCAGCGCCGCGGTACAAGGGTTTGACCTCTCAAAACACCTATTGCCCTCCGCCATCGAGGATACACGTCACATTGTGGGCTGGTGTCGACATTCTCGAAACTACGTCGGTAAGTATACCCACCTGGTTATCCCTATCGTTCTCTTTCACTGTGGCAAAAAGGACAAGCCTGCCCGGGCAGCCAAAGCATCCGACTACCACAAGCAACTCGAATGGGCAGAGGACAAATTCGTCGTGCTCTACGACTGCGAGGAACGCCGGGCTTGGCTCGTTGATGGCCTGAGTGTCCTCCTACATTTGGTACTTGCCCGTGTAGCCCATCGTCGAAGGAAGGGTCGCATAGTCCTCTTCGGGGAAGATGACATCCAGGGCCCAAACACCCCATACATTGGCAAGGCGGCTGCAAAGCAAGTACTCTACAACACGGCCAACATGAGCCTGAAAGTCTACGAGAGGTGGAATAGAGTTGTCGAGGAAACGTCCAAAAAGGGGAAAGAGCCGGCGGAAGTAAACGAGAAGACGCAAAAGACGTGGGAGCAGCTTCCGGATCTCGTGGCAGACGTTTACAACATGTTGGCGATACTATTCGACATCCAAACCGACGAGCTAACGGCCGATGGGTTGGGAGCAAGGATTCGTAAATCCCCGAGACGAAACCTCGAGGGTTGGGATTTCCAGCACATTGCGGCGGGAACCGACCCTCTGTGGCCCAAGGTGGCTTTTCTTCGAGACATTGGATTGGGATGGGTTGATCTTGCCAGGGGAATTCGTGCGATAACCCTCTTTGGAGTCGGTTTTGGCAACGTTGTGCAGCCCGAGGGCCAGACAAAGTTCGCTCGATGGTCTGCCCTTCCAACCGGCAAAGATCTCTTGGCGACCACCACTCCTGTGATTCAGGACATTATGCATTCGGTTTACAGGAATCCCAGCAACAATGGAGACCGGTTTTGGGAGTTATTTCCGGACATATACTGGCACAGCCCGGATAAGGTCTTTGAGGAGTGCAGTTGTGAAGAAACCACGCCGGATGGAAACGTGTGCGATCGCGTTCAAGTTCTCCTGCCGACCAAGTTTCCGAGCCTCTTCACCCGCCGCTTCCGCAGTCCACCGCAACCCTTCCCAGAGCACGGGGCTTTGGTCTTTGGTCATAGCTTGAAGTTCCCCCTGGCCTGGAAATGGGAGCCATCTTCGCTCCCGACCGAATGTCGTCAGTCCACATTTGGGTGGGCCTCTTTGTCTTCGAGTCGCATCGGCAGCAGTAGCACTGGGACAAGTGCTTCATCGCTGTCGGGAAGGCAACCGGATAACGGGGAAGGAGGATCGAGCGTCTCTTCGGCTCATGACATGGACTCGGCTGGTGGGAGCAGCAGTGCGTCGAAAAGTGTGCGAGTTAAACGGTTCTTGCAGTCTCTTAAGGGGAGGCGCTAGGAGATACTTACCAAAATGCCTGTGGTTTACTAGCTGAGCTTCAATGGTGTATGTACTGGCGTTGCAGTGTTGGTTGGTTACCTCTAGGTATTTCTTTCTCGCTGTTGATCTCGGGGTGGAGTTCCACGTGCTGTTTCTCAAGAGGTACTCGCCACTGCCAGGCCTAGATCAGCACTACATGCCTATCTTTGTCTACCACGTGGGTTTGTCTCCGCATCTCTCGCCTTTTCCCTAGTGTGGTCGTCGTCGAGAAGAGCACGCCATCAACTCCCAGCAGGCTGTTCCTCTCGCCACACGCCCAGCCGCCTTGGGGGGAAGCGAACTGCTCCCCGCAGGACCGAACTGATCCCAACCTACCCCATTTCGACAAAAACAACACAACCCCCCCTCAGCAACCATCACAAATCACCACATTCTCCCCGGGCCAGCTGCACGGACTTGTTAGCACGTTCCCGACTAGTAAACTAGCCAACCCTACAATCTAATTCCATCCTGTCACTTTGCTCGATCCGTCATGGCTCGCGGCTAGGCGGCGCATGTCTTGTGGAACCTGACGGGCGCTTTGACGTTTGACTGTTCTAGTGTACACATCGGGATAATGTCGCGTGGTTTTTTGGCGTCTCGGCAGGCCCCCGGCGGTGCCCTGGGGTTAGGCTGCTTTTCTTTTCTTGGGAGCTTGGAGGCATGTGGACAGGGGAAAGATCCATGTGGGTGGCGCATTAGGGATGGGATGGGATGGGATGGGATGGGATGCCGGGGCTGCCGGGGGGTTGTTTTCCAGGTTCGGTTTCGGCTCGTCTTTTTTTTTTTTTTTTTTTTTTTGCACGGGGGGGTAAAATGGTACGGGGGGAAAAATGGTACGTCAGTGCGGGCTAGTGAGATACGACATTCAATTATTGGCTGGCTTTGACGCCGGGGTGGTAGCCGCGCCAATGGGGATTCAAGGCCTTTGCAGGTATTAATTACTGTTGTGCGTTGAAAGAGACGCACCCGCCGCAGCGATACATGACGTATTGCCTTGATACTGACCGTTGAGATGGGGATGGCATCAGTTGTTCATTGACACGATTGACACGGGAGAGCGGCGTCGGGAGCGGCGTCGGGCAGTTTTCCAAGATCTATTCTCGGCAGTCGATGGGGGGGGGGGAAACCGGTGCGAAAAAGGGGGTGCGAGCAATGCACTTGACCGTTACGGTAGTACGGTTGCGCTGTAGCGTCTAATCCGAGGCTCAGCGTAGCATTATAAGCATGCCGCCAAGGCACGCGGTGCTTCCCTCGCGGGGGGCCCGTGTGCAAATGTGTTTGGATGAACGATGGCCTGCACGGGTCTCGGTATGATCCGATCGGGGGGGGAGAATTGCAAAATGCGAGGAGACACACAAACCCGGAGAAGAGTGCCGGAGAAAACGGCTTCCGCAGCGGGTTTCTGCGGCCACCATGGCACTGACTGGTCAGTCTGGCGGAGGGGGGGGTCTTGGTATTGTCGTCTGTGCTTGGGCCTAAGGGTCTTGAGGGTCCATCGCGGCGGGGGCAGCAATCTGCCCAGCATCATGGTCTTGTTGGCGATGCATGGGTATCTCGACAATTGTGGATGGAGTGGAGACTCTATACAATGCGCTCGCGATGGGCGAGTCTTGGAAATGACACCACAGCACGCGTTTTTTATCGTTTTGGTTTCGCTGGGGATAGACCCACGCGTCCACGCGGGAAATGTTCCTTACTGTGTGGTAGGTACCAAAGCGACCAGGTAAGGGGGACCAGGAAAGACGACCCAAGATAAATATCTCCCCGTCCCGTCCGCCTTCTCCAGACTTTCGGTTCGGGCCATCGCCAGTTGTCTTTCATTTAATCCCTTCACTGACGTCACTACCCCCGACCATCTCTCTACGATGCGTTTCTCCCTCGCCTCCATCGCTTCGGCGCTGCTCCTCTCCACCGGAGTCGATGCCATCCCGCTCCTCCCCAAGGGCCCCGTCAACCCCAACGTCATTGCCCACACCGGCAAGCCCGTGGGCAGCCTGCAAAAGATCCAGAATGGTATGTTGTGCCCCTTTTTCATCCTCCCCCTTTTCCACTGCACCCACTAACCACACCGCAAACAGTAACAACCTACATCACCCGCCCCCGCAACCTCCTCACCTCGTGGCCCCGCCGCAAGACGGCCGTCGTCTACCTCACCGACGTCTTCGGCATCGAGCTCCCCCAAAACAAGCTCCTCGCCGACTCCTTCGCGCGCGCCGGCTACCTCACCGTCGCCCCCGACATGTTCCAAGGCGAAGCCCTCAGCACCGACATCGACCTCCCCACCTTCAACATGGGCGCCTTCCTCGCCAAGCACACCACCGCCGTGCAGGACCCCATCATCGCCAAGGCCGTCGCCTGGGCCCGCGCCCAGCCGGGCATCGACAAGGTCGCCGTTGCGGGGTACTGCTGGGGCGGCAAGTACGCTTTCCGGTTCCTCGCTGATGGCAAGGGTGTCGATGCGGCTTTCTCGGCGCACCCGTCGCTTTTGCTGGATCCGGAGGTTACGGCGATTACCAAGCCTGTGAGCGTGGCGTATGCCGAGGTTGATGATTTGCTGCTGCCGGCGAGGAGGGGGGAGTTGGAGGGGTTGTTGTTGGGTACTGGCAAGGCGTACCAGACTACGCTGTACTCCGGTACCCATCACGGATTCGCCGTTCGCGCCGAGATCAACGACCCTGAGCAAAAGTTTGGCAAGGAGGAGGCGTTCCTGCAGGCTGTTAGGTGGTTTGATCATCATTTGTAGATGGAGTACCAGTGGAGGGGTGAATGGAGAATGGTCCATGTAGCAATAATGTAATGGAATTGGTTGATCGTGCTGAAAGTGTTGCTTGACTCCTGGAAATGTGAATGTAAACAGCCGCAAAACAGAGGTAGCTTGCGCTGACCGTGTGTACCAACGAAACGCCAACGCCGACTCCGACATCCCAGCATTGGTATCTCCCCCGAACTCCGATAAACAGCCGCCGCCCCTGAACCAAACAAAACAAACTTAAAATATGCACCAACGAAGAGAACCCACACCCACGTCAGGTGGAAAATGATCACAGATCACCCCCTCGGCGACGTCAACGGAGACCAGTCCCCATCCGACCCGCAACCCCCCGAATCATCCGTCGACTCGGACCGCCTCTCGTGTTTCCTCCCCCTTTCCCCCGTGTACACCCTCTCAGGGTACGTAAAACTCAACGTCCCGCCTTCCATCTCGATATACGCAGGGTCTTGAAACGACACCTCTGACGTCGAAAGCGCGACGCCGACTCTGTTGATGCTATCCCTGCTTTTGGGCGAGTACGAATGTGAATGCGAATGTGTGTGTGAATGGATGCTGATACCCCCGCTGACGTTTTTACTTCGGGAATGTGAGTGGTAGGCAAAAGGCTGCCCCTTGGTACCCGTCCCGGGTCGCGTGCCGTGGGAGCTGTTAGGTGGTGTTGACCCGTGCGTGCGGGTCTCGATGTCTTTGCCTTGGATGTGGAGGAAGAAGCGCGGGAAGGAGGGCATGCAGCCTACGAGGATGGTGCCGCAGTATTCGATCATGCTGGGATGGGTTAGAGGGTGCAGGATTGGTGAGGGTTGGGGAACGTACGTCCAGATGCCGACTTTGGTGATGAGCCAGGTTAGGTCGGGATCCCAGAGAAGGGGCACGCGGAAGACTACTCCCGCGATGGCGATGGCGCATGTGCTGAAGGGTGTTAGTCTTGTACAATGGTGGGGAGGACGAGGGGACTGACAGAATTCCCACGGCAAAGACGGCCGAGATGCCGACCTTGCGCTTCAGGGGTAACTGGAGGCGCCAGATCGCCCACAACGGCGTGATGAGAATGCCAATGTCGAGGAAGAGATTGACAGCACCTTGCACCACGATGGCTGCCGCAACGTCGATGCAGTGCCCCTCAAGGAAGGGCGTCCATGTCTTCTCGCGCGGTCTATCAAGCGTCAGTGACGTACAGGAAAAGGGTGGGGGTATACGCACGTGCACTGAAAGGTAAAGGTGAAGATGGCCGAGATGTAGTATGCGGCGCACATGAACAGCAGCGCGTGGATCATCCAAAACGTCGAGTCGCGAATCTGACCAGGGCAAAAGAGTCGACGAAACTGAAAGAGGATGGAGCATTTCGCAAAGAACATGGTTGGCGCGTTGGTGATTTCGGCCAAGTACGACATGTAAGACAGGTGCGGGACATCGACGAGCCGAACATCGTAGAGATGGCGAGAGAAGCCATCTGCCGATACAACGATGAACATGGCATCCCACGTGATGATGCCAATCTAAAGAAGTCAGCATCTGTTGCACAGAGTCGAGTCCGCAAGGTGAAATACTTACCGTTCCGATGATGGCACACCACTCCTCAGCGCGCATCGCCTTCAGCAGAACCGCCTTGGTATAAACCCGAATCGCCAACGCCGTCGTCATCAAAATGATACTCGTGACTCCCACGCCAAACACAACCGAGTGCAGGTTCTCCGGGTCGTCAAAGTTGGGTAGATGCCCCGGCGGGGGCACCATCGCCGGAATGTTGTCGAGACTGAAAGTCGCCATGGCGCCTGCGCGTCCTCCAAAATCCAAATCCAAATGTCTCAAACGCCCACCCTTCCCGCGCACCGGGCCCTAGCATCCATTTCCGCGTGTCGTCGACTTTTCCTCTTCTTTGAACGAACGAAAAAAAAAATCCGCCCTCCCGAATCCCGGGGGACACACCCTCTTCTGTACTTCTGTACCCACCAACATTCTATTCTAGAAAAAAAATCCCCACCCTTAGGGCACGCCGAAAAAAAAGGGGGCAGTGGTGCATGTGCCTACCTGCAGTTTTGCCTCTCTCTCGCCGAGCGCGAGCAAATGCCCCGAACCAACGACATCGCCAAGCGGGCCGCCTCGGCGGTCCCCGGCGCAGCCACACGCAGCGCGGAACGGGCTCCCTCCCGCGCGATTGGCCCGCCGCAGCGTGGGGCGCTTGCGCGAAGCAACCACTCAGAGGTGTCGCACGGCATCGAGACCGCCTGAAAATCGCCATCGGGATCGGAGCTGGGATGCTACGCCACGGCGGGCGGCCCCCGTGCCTAGCGATGCGGCCTGGTTGGAGGGGGCGTCGCGGGGTCGTCACGGTGGGGTTTTGGACGTTGGGGACGTGATTGGGGGGAGGGATTTAGGGCGGGATTTTTACCAAGGCGCTGGGCAGGGCATTGCGTGATGTGCGGAGGGGGTAATCACGGGGATAATGGTGATGGTTGTGATGGAGGTGATATTGAAGAGATGGGCATTGTAGCACGTGCATGATGAAATGAGATGGAGAGGATTGTTGTCGCGGGGAAGAAGTGCGATTGGGTCGTTGCAGTGAGGGAAGGAGCGATGGTTGTTGGGCAGCGGGCCGCTCCACACCACACAATGGGATTGTTTGTTCGCGCCGCAGTGACGCGTTACCCCCACTTTCCGAGACAAACGCGTGAGCAGAACTTGCGACAAAGGATGGATTCAGCTGTTGACTACCTCGCCTTGGGATGTGTGGGATGTGAAGGGTAATCTCTTCAGGTTGGAAACTTGAAGGACCAAGGGTCGTATGTCCACGGCATCCCAAGTAAACGACCGATATCCACACCTCCATTCGGTTCAAGCTGCCGGCCGCTTGTCTACCTAGTTTTATTCCATTTTATCTTCGCCCCCTGCGACGACTCAAAGCTGGTGATATAACCACCAAAATCCCATCCAATAAACCAAACTGACTCACTTCCCAATAGGCGGCCTCCCCGGATCCCCCCCCTCACCCCCACACCCCCCAGGACAGATATAAAAGCTCAAAAACCCCGACGGCTGCGGCGCACACCCCCTCCACCTCGCATTGTGGTTGACCGGACGCCCCCCTCCGCAGTTCTCGTTGGTGTACATGGCGTAGCTGCTGAACTCGCCCGTGTACAGCAGCGAGTACATCCACGACCGACGGCCCGAGTCGACAAATGTGTAGCAACCCTCTTTTTGATCGAGGTACATGGTCCACGTGTAGCTGCGTCCGCCGTTGCAGTTGTAGTTGTCGATGTAGGCTGTTACTTGGGTGTAGCGGGATTCGCGGTGGGGGCCGAAGCTTTGAGGTGTTGCTTTGTTAGTCCTTTCTCGTTCCTGACTCGGACAGCTGGGGAGTTGATGTGTGACTTACGTCGCGTTCTCCTGACGCGCGCCGACGAATTTGAGCTCCGGGGGCTCGAGCGGGGCATTTAACAAGGAGTCAGGGACTGCCTCGATGGGGTTCGGAAGGGCGTTTGAGAGGACGGGGAGGACGCCGAGGAAAAGGTAGAAGAGAAGGGTCTTCATGGTGATGGCTTTTGTGGTTCAGCAGGAGAGGAATGCCCGAGGGGTGGAGCCTTGGCTGAACGGTGGAAGGCAAGCAAGAATGACGATGTAGGGAGCTGGTGTATGACTGGAAAGTCTGCCACAAAAGGAGGAGCAAACCCCCTTTATATCGCGAACCCTACATAGATACCTTATACTTCGCCTCGAAGGGCTCAGGCTTTAAAGTCCTGACATCCTCATGGCATGATTGATCAAGCACGGCCATGGGCTAAAACCAAGCGACCCGCTCGCTACCACCTTCCCCCCTGGTATTCTTGGCCGGCTGACATCTAGGCTGCCATCTGTGGTGCGCTGAAATTGAAACCCAAGCCTTGTCAGCCCGTAAACCTATTTAACTAAGTACGAATTCCCTATCTGAGGCTTGAATATTATGCCCAAAGACGTGTCTCGGTATCTGCTCTAGACTGGCAGATCATGCGACGATGTTGTGTCAACGTCATTGATCTTGTGCACCGCTTGAACTGGTTGGAGACACATGTTGTATCTGATTGACGAACCTGGCCGGCGTGTTCAAGTCAAACTTTTGGACGGTGTGATTTGGTCCCAGCGTGAAGAGGATGGCGCCGGGGCCGTACACGGCCAGACCCCGAACGTCTCTGGACATGGGAATCATGTCGTACGTGACATTCTTTGTGCGCACGTCCCATGAAATGGTCTCGCTGGGAAAGGAATTAGCCTACATGTCACGCCCTTGGTACGCCACCTAGGTGGGAGGTAAATATGGGGTGTTAATCTCAGCCTGCGACTTACCCGTTCGAGTACTGGATGATGCGGCCGCCCTTGGACCAGCTCATCCAATTTCGCCCCGGTTGGTAATTTTCTCTGCCGGGCCGCTTCAGAAACCGCACCAACCTAGCCGGTTCCTCGCTGTCTGGGATGCGTGCCTTGGGCACGCTCCACACATGCAGATACCCATCGTCGGCCTGCACTGCCAGGAAGTCCGACTTTTGGCGAGACGGCGAACCGTGCCACTCCAGAGTGATGACGGGCGAGGAGGACGGGGCTTGAAGGTGAATCGGTGTGCTCAGGCTGTGCAAGATGGTAAATCTAGGCTGGAGCGTGGCTAAAATGAGCTTCCCGTTCTGGTAGCTGTGGGCAGGGTGTGTCAGTAAGCTAGGTAAGGTGGGCAAACATCATAATGTCAAGGTGACGGAAACAAGGGGTTGAAACGTTGACCGTACCCAATCGCAAAAGTCTTGCAATCGTCTGCCGGGGCGAGCGCAGTGATGGCAAGTTGGTCAATCGTCGGTATTGAGACGTGCTGGGATGCGGCCGGGTCAAAGACAACTACATTGCCCTGGACGTTGCCTGAGTCGTAGGGTCAGAATAAGCGCCCACATGTGGTTACATGTAACTTGAAGTAGGAGCACAGTAGGGCAGAGGACGCACCAAGTGCAACGTTGCCGTTGCGCATCCATGACAGGCAATTTATTTTTTCGTCTTCCGCAAACTTGAGACGAGGTACCTCCCACCCGGTGTTGTAAAGGTTCCAGACGATTGCGGTGTGGCTGGCGTCGTAGCTGACGACCAGGTTCTGGGGGATAAAGTCGACTTTGCTCTCAACAGCAATCAGCTGAACTTGATCAGAGTGCTTGGTGAACGTCCAGGCCATCTGCTTCGTGTCGTGAGGGAGGCACACTACCGAGCTGCCGCGTGCATACAGGAATATGGACGCCGTGGTTGTGCAGGGCTCGAGGTATCGCTCAGGGAGCTGTAGTTTCATAGATGACTCTCCTGCCGATGGTTCTGACTGTGCAGCCTTCGAGACCTCAAGAGCCTCTATGGCTTTCGACATCTCGACGTTAATATCCTCCGAGTCATTCTGGCCCCGGGGTGCTGTGTCAACAACATAATGCTGCCCATTGGACACATCGGCTGCGCAGAGAGGCATTGCGACGACAGAGAGGATGGATATGTCTGCGAGACTGTACCCCGTGAAGACGGTAAACACAGCACTGCTAGCAAGTGATTGATCGCACTCGAGCAGGTGGGCTGTCCGCTTATACACCCGTGATTCCTCAAGGATATTTTCGAATGCGAACTTGATCATGCTGTTTCTGACCGTGTCTGACACAACGTCACGACTTTGACGATTGGTGCTGGGGCCGGGGCCTCGGATGGTTGAGGTATCGTCATCAACCAGAGCTGCAGCGGCATCATACGAGTCTTCTAGTTTCTGCCGAAGTTGTGCGTTTTCTTCCAGCGTCTTCTCGACAAGATCATGCAGCTTTGCCTGATCGGCGCGGGCCTGCGAATCGTTGTTGCTGTGAGAGTATTAGCCGGCGCTTGAGACTTATACGCGATTTGGACCCACCACTGCAGAATGCTCAACATGACTGTCAAAGACGACTTGTACCGCTCTAGCTTTCCGAGATGTTCATCGAGTTGTTTTGTGTACTTGACCCACGAAATCGACACGCGCAACCCGCCCATGCTCGCCAATTGCTGCAACATCGACTCGAAAGAGTCAAACAACAACATCGCATCAGCCAGCACAACGCGAAGCTCATCCACTTGAATCATCTCCAGCCTCTCGCTCACGGGGTCGAGGCGCTGAAGAAACCGTTGCAAGGCCCGGAGCGCGACTTCGGTGTGTCGTGTCTCCCGCTGAACGTCCCGAATGCTGCTTGGCGCACCTCGCATCGATGAGATTGTCTCGAGGAGTCCATACGCCTTCCCGGCTGCCGCCAAAAGGCCGACCACCGACGCAGCGACGCTCAACGGGTCAGCCATGATTTGAATCAAATTTGATGATTATGGGAAAAGTTGGCTTCTGACTGTTCAGCTCATGCGCTTGAAGTCTTCGACCTGGCCATGAGCTGGCGCTGCATGCGCTGCGCCCACTGTGGCGTCCAATGGCGATCAACCGAACTCGCCCTTTTTGACCACACCAGCACCGTCCCCGCATCGAGACCTTCTGTTGAGTGGGGAAGAATCACGTGAGCTTCTGGAGAGTCTCCTGCATTAACATGGTTCAGCTTTCAGGATTCAGGGGAGCTCGGCGACTATGAAGCCGCTGATTGTTAAATTCGCCGCGTGGGCACTGGGGAATGAAAATTTGTTCAGGCTCTAAAGCAAGATGAACAATCCTATTTTCAATCCGTATTAGTAAGCTCCTGTAATTGCTTTGAGCTGTCCGACTTCAATTCAGGGGCTCACTGCTTTAGGGTTAGGGTTGGTGATATGAGCGGGTCTCGGCCCCTGGAGTCGTGGGTTGAGAGGGTGGACCCCGCACGCCATCACTCCCTTCAAACAAACATTCAAGTCATCTAGCAACCATCTCAAGCTCTTTGCACGGCCCTGAGATTTCTTCTTTTTGTCTTCTGGGCTTCCCTCTTTCCTTCTTTTGGGCATCGCTCCTTCCCTGTTTTGGGTGCGACAAAAATCTTATCGCAGCGGGTTGAAACAGGGGTTCGACGGGAGGCGGGTGATCGGCGCATCATTGGCCAACCGGCCGCTGGCCGGTTTGAAACAACTCACGGATGTTTCACGCGCTGCACCACGGATTGGCTGGCACCACAGAACCAAGGCGCCAGAAGCAAATACGCTCCTGACAGCTGCGTGCAATGGCGGCCGCTAACAGCACCTGAAACTGCATCCCCGAGCCCACGGAACCTGGCTCTCCACGTCAACTTTTATCTCCGCTCCTCGTGTTGGGAATGTCGGCCGATAATAAATGAATGCAGGCCCCCCGCGCGCGGCCCTGTCCTCCCGGCGCCGGTAACCATCCGAAATCATTGTCGTCGTGGGCGCTGCATGCAAGCATGTTCCATATCGGGTTCCGGCCCATGGAGACGATTCTCGAGTCGACGCCCTCGAATCCGAACTCGAACCCGCAATCACCCATCATGGCCACCCACAACCAGGAGCGCGATCGCGAGCGGGATCAGTCCCTCGATGCCCTCCTGCAGGCACTCGGGAGGCCGACCAAGGACTCTGACCTGTTTCCTCTTGACCTGCCGCTGAGGAGCAGTTCAACATCCAAGATGCCGACACGAAATCCCAGCCAACGCGTGCGCGACTGGATGAAGCGCTCCAACACCGTCCGGTATGATAACTGAACAACAACATCATGTTCCCCTGCTGACACCCGCAGAACCGCAAAAGTCGCCGAGGCCGTCTCCCCCACAACCGGCCGCCACAGAATCAACATCGCCCATCTCGGCGGTGGCCGTGTTGGCACCGATGAGATCCAACCCGCCATCACCGTTGGCCTCACGCCACGGATGGTCCGCCCGCAGAAAAGCCACGCCGGTTCTGACTCGGCCGAGAGCCGCATGACGCAGTGGATCGACCTGTACCCAGAAGCCTTTGAGAGCTTCAGCCCCCCGCTGCAGGCCGAACATCCTCGCTCGCAGCCATCGAAGCCGGAAGCTTCATCCCAGCGTCTTCAGGACTCGCAAGAGCGCTCCAAGGTACCCGAGCCCAGGGCAGATGTCGCCGAGCTCGAAGACCCAGAACAACACGGGCTCCGCCCCGCACCCCTCCGCACACCCACCCGAAACAACACCCCCGAGACCGAACCGCCCGCTTCTGAAACGCGCCCTCCACGTGACGACAACCGCGGCCGAAGCAGAACCCCCAGCAGAAAAAGACTCGCCTCCCCTTCCAACCCCCCCGAGGACATCCCCCCCACCCGAAGCGGAAGCGGCAACCGAACCAGCCCCGGACCCGGCCACGTCAGAAAAAACTCCAAGTGGAAACCCCTCCCTCAACTCCCTCCCCCGGTCACCACAACCGAGAAACCCAAAACCCCCGCGCCGTCAGACATCTCCGCCCTTTCCGCCCCTGAACTCGTCACCCCCCCTCTGACGCCGGAACCCGAGCCAACCCCCGAGTCGGTCCAGAGCGAGCTGGTCCCCATGAAGATCATCACCGTCAAGGAGGAAGTGACTGGTCCTGTTCCGAGTGAGGTCGGCGTCAGCAGGAGCGCGAGTGGGAGTACGAGCGGGAGCGTTACGGCGAGGTACACGCGCGAGGAGAGGATTTGGTTGCATGGGAATTATCGGGGGGAGGCGCCGTTTTTGCAGGCGTGGGGGTTGGATATTAGGAGGGAGGAGGATAGGGAGGAGGGGATTCGGATGGTGAGGGAGTTGATGGGTGCTGAGTTGGGTCGTGGAGGGGGTGTAGGTGTAGGTGGAAGTGGGAGTGGGAGTGCGGGTGGGGGTGGGAGTGGGAGTGGGGGTTCGGGTGGTGGTGTGGATTGGAGTCAGGGACGGTATGAGTTGTCATGATTCATGATGGGTTTCAACCTCCTGTTTTTCTTCTTTATGGCGAATAGCCTTGGATGCTCGGGCATTTTGTTGACTTCAGACACTCGTTTTGGGCTGGGATTTGGACTGGAGTTTTGGGGTGCGCAAAAATGGATGATACCCCGTTCGGCCTTGACAGGCAACAAGATTTTGTTTAGCTAGATGGTTGCTTTGGATACACGGAAATATTGTATAGAGGACTCCTTAATTGATAACTGCTGACAACCGCAAACATCCTTTCAGTTACGATGTCTTCTTGGCTGCGCAAACTGAACGCAGCCATGGCGGACGCGGAGACCTGTCGGTTTGACGGGGCCCGGGGTGTAAATCGATCCTCGGTCGGTCGTGACTGCCGTTGTTGCGAGTAGCCTGGAGTTGGTTGTTGGTTGGGCAGGAGCGCGACCCAGTCCCGATCGGTGGCTGCTCACCCAAAATCAGCAGGCAGCCCGCTGATGGTACTGAAAAGATGTGAGTGGCGGCCGCGCAGCCACGGCTTCGTTATGCCACAAAAAGTCTAAAATGCCACAGAATGTGCGCCCTTTGCCTTTTCCATCCCGCCAAATTCCCAAAGCACCTCAGCATTCCGCGAAGCCCGACCGGCTTTTCTTCTTCCGCATTCGAGGCCGCCGGGCCAACCCGCCACAGACACGGAACGGGTGCGAGAACACTCGGGCTTCCGGCGCTGGCCGTGACGCTCACGCGCCATGGTGCGGGTGCCTGAGGCCAGGTCTCCCTCTCCTTACAACGCGGTGCGCAGACTGCTGGTTCCAGCTCGGTCAGGCTGCATGCACCGTTGCTGCTCCGCCCTCCGCTTCCACGATTGGACGCCCCGGCTTTCCTCGAGCACAAAACTCGGCACGCTCTACAAGAAGCAATTGGAAAACATCGAACCATCGTCGGATTGGCCAACATTGATGCTCACGGTGGCATGGCTGCGCGAAATTGCGCAACCGCGCACGCAGTTGAAGCTGTGCTCCGCGTTGGGCATCAAGCTGCCACCCCCTCCGAACTCGATGCCGCGCCACTTAAGCCCAATGGGAAGCCGCCCAACAAGCCTCCAGCCTTTGCGGTGTCTCCCCGCCATCCGAGCCGCCATCGCTTGGCCCGAAGAGATGCACCACTGCAGATGCAAATGCAGCCTCAATCTCGAACTCGGTCGGCCGAGTCAAAGTGATTGGGCTGATTCTGGGCTCCCAACACCAGGAAGCCGGTTAGGCAATTCGCATCCCTTCGCCGCTGCAGGTCGCAACTTTGAGGCGGCCGCAGCGACTGGTTGTCACCATATCCCATGAGAACCCAAGTCGAGGGCCCACCCCCACTCCAACGATCTCACTGCCGCTGCGCATCCCACATGAAGACACCCTCGGGCGACCGAGAGGCTTTGGACTCCCCCAGTACTTGAGCACTGCAACCCCCGCCCGCCGTCATCGACATTTCGTCACGACGATCATCAACGACTCCCGCTCAAAACCGACCCTCAGCCGACATTTTCTATCTCTTTCACCCAAAACAGCCTACCTACTTATCGCCCGGAGCAGGGTGCCGCTCCTTTCTGTACGCCTATGCCAGGATACACCGCCATTCTTTCAATCCAAGGAAGCTGCGAGCCGCATAGCCAAGGAGGTCATGGGCCATCATCGAGATGACGATCTTGATGAGCGCCCCCACAACAATGACTACTTTGCAGATGACTACTTCCCAAGTGGCCAGTCTAGCACTGCCGGACTTTTTTCTTCTCTCGCGGATACTCCAGGATATGAGTTTCAGGCCCCGAACTTGAACAATTTGCCCAGATTTGATGCTAGTGGTTCCCAGTACCACCATGGGGCCCAGACTTCGCTCTCTACAGGATCTCTTTTTGCCAATGGAACCGAGGATTATCTTTCTTCCCAGATTGCTCAACCGAGCAATGGCTTTGCCCAAGATTTTCCAAGGACTGACTATCCTTCTGGATCCGTTCTGAACGCCGGACCTCTGCTGGGCTCGAGCAGTCCCAGGACTCCCGCAATGCCTGATCGTGGTACTAGCTACCGCCGCCACGTTGCACTAGAGCCAGCCTTTGGCAAAGGTGCTGGATCTCATAACGATAATACACAGTGGCATTGGGGCGCGAACTTGATTGCCTCGAATTCTACGTCGGTAAGTTGGTTTCCATGGGGAGTTCGAGCACGCATGACGACGGGCCTGTCACATATTTCATATCCCCACCTTATCCATACCCTTTTCGCATCTACATGCCGAGCCGGCTCTACACTCTCTAGCACTCGTTCTGTCAGCAGCAGCACTTTGCATGAGAGCTACCTGCTTGATTCGACAACGTTCCGGGCCATGGTTGTTCTGCCACCTCTCCCCTCTTCACCAACTCTAGCTCCCAGGTTTGAATCGCATGGCGATCGATTCAATGTTGTCGCCCCCATACCATCCAGGAGGAGTGAGAACGAGCATGAGGTCATACATCTGTTTCAGATATTCTTTTCAACACCGTCCAGCGAAGCATGCACGGGAGCTCGAAATGACAGACTCAGCATCCACCGCCGTGAACAAGGTAGGCAAACCCGAGAGGCACAACCGGCTTAGCACTGCTAACACTACTCCAAAATCAATAGGGAACCTCTTTTCAGTGCGCTGCCGCCACTAGTTTTGCTGAAGTCAGCAACGGTTTTGAATCGACCCCTCAGCTTTTTTGTTTTTGGCCCGTGCTGCTGTTGATGCCGTACGCCCTCAAAGCCACGCCACCACCACAGACGCTATGGAGATACTCGTGCACATACTAGCCTCTTTCTTTCCCCTTGGATCTACCCCGGAACTCCGTGGATGCTTTCAGCCCGCTGGCCCCCAATGATCTGAGGAAGCAAATGATAACCGACTCGCCACTGTTTCAAACGGCGCTGACAGATAAAAGTGCGACACTCCAGTGCGCGTCCTTGCCAACGTCCCCATCCACAAACGGTCAGTGCCCCATCGTTTCGTTGGAAACATGGCTCTGCTCATTGAGCCAGCGTATGTTGACTCATTTCATCAGGCCGTCCGTCAGCATCACTTCTCCGTATCCAACACCTATCCCCACAGTCCCGAGCGATGACAGCCAGGTCTCCTTCAACTTGGACCAGCCCAGCGACGCGGCGCATCCCAAGAGGCTCTTGGCTTGTCCGTTTCACAAACACAACTCGAGGAAGCACAACCGGAGGACCTGCTGTGGTCCTGGGTTCACCAGTATTAGCCGACTCAAGCAAGTCACCCGCCTCATGGCCCTTGCGCCCCCGACTTCTCAGGCTGCTCATGCTAACCAGCTGAAAGAGAGCACCTCTACCGAAGACACTCTGAGCCTAGAAATACATGTCCTCGCTGTCTTGTGTCATTTGAGACGTCTGACATGCTCAGAGGTCATCAGCGAAAACGGCCTTGCGAGGTCAGGCCAGAAGGGGACCATCCGGACTGGGTGACGGCGGCTCAGGAGTCTGAGCTGCGGTCCAAGAAGAGGACCAAGGATTCTCAAACCGACGAAGAGAAGTGGAGAAGGATCTATGGGATTCTCTTTGGGTGGGATGAAGACTGCATCCCGTCTCCCTGTAAGAGCCACCTCACACGTATTCCTACGCAAGGGTAACCTCTGACGGAATCTGTAGATTACGAGAACGAGGACGCTGAATCTGAGGAGTACTATCACATTCCTCGCCGCAAGGTGCATGAACTGCGGGCTCACAACCCACCGTTGGAGCTGAAGTTCCAGTTTGAGAGCGACGTTGGGAGGGTGCTGGGGTTCGCATCGGGGCCGCAGCTGGAGAAGATCTCAGACTTGGCGTGTGACTTGGCAGCCAAGTTTATAGAGCGCAGCGCGCTGTAATGTTGTTGTAGAGGGCGTTACAGGCCACAGGAGGCAGTGATTCATGGCCTTCTTTGTACAGCCACCTTACTTGTATCTTTTCTTCCACGGGCTTGGGGTTTCAGGCGTTTGAGTTTTGGCGGAGTCAGATTGGGACATCTCACATTCAGCAGGCTGGGCAGGCAAGCGAAGGCGTCATGGAAGGTCGGATGGTAACGGGCTACGGGAGGATTGGCAGCTTCTGTTTTTATTTAATACCAGTGGCTGCAATACTGCGGCCAAAGGAAGCACGGTTCGACACACAAACATCAGAGTCTGTGAGCACAGGGTAAGCACCTGAGCTACGGAGCGGCGCTATTGCTAGCAGAAATTAAATATAGTATCCTGAAACCCTCTCCTCTGTTCTGCCATCTCATCTCCGCAGGCCCCATCCTCTCCGTCATTTAAAAAGGGCCAGTAGGATTCGTGCTGCCCTCGGACCACATCCTGAAATCGTCAAAGTAGAACTTGACCTGGGCCGTGGAAGGCTGCCAGAAGCTGGCGATGCAGCTGATCTCCACGTTGAGGGTGTACTGGTTGCCGGGGATTTTGGCGGGCGTCTCGTAGTAGGAGGAGCCGCCCATGGGGTTCCACACGTCGGCGGTCTGGACGACTTGGTAGGCGTACAGGCTGAAGGTGTGCAGGTGGTCGGCCATGCTGCCGGTTAGGAGGCTGAGGTAGACGCGGACGTTGCAGCCGTTGTTGAGGCGGTCGACTTTCATGAACTGGCGGTCTTTTGTCAGTGCCTTTGTTGCAATCCTATGGAATTATTCTGACATGGATTTGAGGGGAAATGGGAAAAGGCTTGAGGGAGAGAAAAAGATGGAGGTCTTGAAAAGGAGGAAAGGGGGGAGGGGCTTGAGATTGAAGGAGGAAAAGAAGGGACTTACACCGGTGAAGCGGTACCGCGTATTCGTCTCCAGCGTCAGGTGCTGCGCAAAGTGGCTGGCGTAGCCGTATCCGCCTTGGAAGTAGGTGACGCTGGCGGCGCGGTCGCTGTCGGCGCGGCCGGGGCCGTCGGAGAAGTCGTAGTGGTGGGATTGGATGGCGGCGTCGCGCTTGAGGACCCAGTTGGCGGCGCCGTCTTCGAAGCCGGGGTTCTTGAGGATGTTGGGGAGGGCGGTGGGGATGGGAGGGGACTGGTGGGTTGGGGTTAGTATTTTTGTTGTGAAGTGTTGGTTGGGAAGGGGGCTTACGCGGGAGGGGCTGGGGATGACTGGGGCGGCGGAGGAGCTCGGGGCAGCGGAGGAGCTTGGGATGGCGGAGCTGGAGGCCGGGGCGGAGGGGGCGGCAGGCTCGATTGAGCTGCTAGGGGCAGCGGGGACGGCCTCGGAGCTGCTGGGGACAGCGGAGCTGGAAGGAACAACCGGGATGGCGGAGCTTGAGGGAACAACCGGGGCGGCCGAGCTGCTCGGGACGACGACAATCTGGCTCGAGCTGCTGGGAATAGAAGGAACCTCGGAGCTGAGACTGCTGGGGGCCGGGACGGCATCAGAGCCGCTGGGAATGGCGGGAGCTTCAGAGCTCAAGCTGCTCGGAGCGGCAGGGACACCGCTGGACACGGGAACAGCGCTCGAAGACGACGACGGCAGCAGTGTCGACGACGTGTGGTGAGGCACGCCGTTGTGGCATCGCCGCCGAATCTTTCCAGCAGGGCTGGCATCGGCACCAAGAAGGACTGAAGAAAGGCAGAAAGCGAGTGTGACGAAAGAACGCTTCTTGGCAACGTTGTGGCTGGCCTGGCCGTGGAAGGCGCGACTTGCGGTTGGTGTCGGGCAGGAACCGGAAACCGGGAAGGTGCAACTTGTGGCTTGCAGGACCGTGTAAAATCGAGCGGCGTGTGGAAGAAAAGAACTTACCGGCCTGGAATCGGAGTCCCTACATCGTGAATTATTTATCAATGTTTGCTCTCACCATGACCCAGCCGCCTGGATGGTGGATCTTAAAGGCGTCAGGGGCTATCGAGGTAGCGCAGGTACATGGCACCACTGAACGCCTCCTGCGTCACTTGGCAGCCTCTGACGTTTTCTTTTTAGAGTTAAACTCTGGGGAACCCAAGACTTTAAGCAAATTGAGTCTCTGTCTAAAAAAAGACGTTGCATTGTTTCTATTCGGGTAACCAGTGCGATGCTTGAGCCACCGGTCTTGTAGGTACGGACCGGGCAGACTCTACAAGCTAACAGCAACAACACTGTGAGTGTCTGTCCAGACCAAGCCCCTCGTGCTTGCCTCCAAAGTGGTTATTCTCTATACTCCAGAACTTCCCTTGAGAACGCAGCAAGACGTCAGAATCTAAAAATACCTGCCGGATTTTTCGGGGTCCGCCAAGCTGCAACTCCACCACGCATCATGATGAACTCCCCTATCCCCCACTGTTGAACTCCACATTCTCCACGGGATGTGGGCACTGGGCCCGGGAGGGCAGTCGTCCTCAATGCCGTCGGTGCCGGTGGATACGGAATCCACTCAGGAATCGCAACGCTGGAAATCCATCAAGCCTCCGTCCTCCTCGATGTTTTAAAGAGCACGAAGAAACTGGGGGACTTTCCCTTTCCCTCAAGGTCGAGGCACAGAATAGAGAAATAAAACATCAGCAACCAATAACTTCCGATCATTGACCAGAGCATGAGTGAACAGTAGTGTCCGAGCACGCTGTAAACCTGCACCTGCCCCTTTTCCCAGCAGAAAAAAAAACACCACTTCTGCTCGGCGCCAAGCGGCCATTGATCCCCAAACCCAAACCAAATTGCTCCCCCAAACTCCTCGCTTGTCATTCTTCTGCCCTATGTCTTCTTCTGTTTAGAAAGCTCCAGTTCATCTCCACAGGATTCTCTCCACAGGCCGGGACTTTTTGTGGTGTCATTCGTCCCGGCGGCCTCATCGCCAGGATTGTGTCCCGTCTTCGGCCCGCACGTGGGATTGGGAGTTTCGGATTCGTATTGCAGCCGCCTGCGCTAGATCTGCCGAGGACGGACGAAGTAACTCTGCCAAGGCTGCGGTCCGAGCTGACCTGAGCTGAGGCCTCGCGATCAATGGAAGACACGACTTGAACAGGAAGAAAACACTCCTTGGAGATTTCTTGCTGGCGGACCACAATTCACCGACAAGACGAAACCAAATATACCCACTACTTCCAACACAGTACCACCACACCCACCAGACCATAACACCGCTCACCTCCTCCCCCTCCTCTTCCCCCCTTCCATCCTCTTCCCCCCTTCCACCCCCATCCCCCCTCCGCCCCTCCCCTTAAGCCTCAAAACAAAATCCCGATACGCCCCCTTCGCCTTCCTCCCCCCATCCCCATCCTCACCCTCCCAAACCTCCCACCCCACCTCCTCCCAAACCCCCAACTGCCCCAAAAAATTCCCACTCGGCCTCACACACTTCCTTTTCCCAATCACATACGCCAACGTCTTATCCACCCCCTTCCCCCACTTCCTCATCAAATACGCCGTCACCGCCGTCGGAGACCTCGACACCCCCGCTACGCAATGAACCAGCACGTTCCGCTCCGCGGATAGATGGGCGTCGATGAAGTCGCAGATGGTCTGGAAGTGCAGGAGGAGGTCTTGGGTGGGGGAGTCGAAGGCGGGGATGATGAGGTGGTGAGTATCTTGGGGGTTGTCTGAAGGGGGGATTTGGGAGTGGAATTGGGGGGTTGTCCAGCGGGGGTGGGGGGTTTCGATGATGGAGACGAGGGCGGTGATGTTGTGTTGTTGGAGGGTGGGGAGGTGGTAGGAGGCAGTGATGTTGCCGAGGTAGAGGCCGGGGATGATGCGGGTGATGTCGACGAAGCGGGATTCTGGGTCGTCTGCTTCTTGTTCCTCGTTGGATATGGGGTTTGGGATGGTGGACATGTTTGGGGTGGTGACGGGAATTGCTGACTGGATGAGGTGGTGTAGAGGTGTCACGGTGGTTGTGACGTGGAGACACTGGGTACGACAGTGCGAGGACCTGACGATGCGGCTGAGTGCTGAAGCGATCGGTCAGCAGGCAGAGATTGCGGTGCCTGCCAGCGGAAGGAGAACACTCGGCGGAAGTGGGGTAATGGCATGGGCCAATTGGAGGAGCCCTTGGGGTGATATTTGACCTCAGATGGGAAGAACCCACGGCAACTGTGTCCGGTCAACTTGTGAAGAGGTAGCCCTTAACGTCATCTGGGCTGTCGGCAGGCGGCCCTTCCAAAAAGCGCCCTTTCCAACTGGATTTTTATATCTGCAGCGCGCACCCCAATTTTCTTCGCATGCGGGATTTTTTCTCTCGCAACCCCAATCCTCGGATTAGTTTCGCGGGCCACCCGAACTACTTCTCGGCCCGCCATTTTGACCCGCTAGAGCCGACCCAGGCTTTTTTGTCATCCTTGTGAGCATTCTCTCCTTTCCCAAGCCGGCGCAATGGATTATGTTGGGCTAACTTATTCACGCAACAGGACCTCACTCGACCCATTTTGACCCTCTGCGGGGTGGCCGCTGCCCCGCAGTGTCCCAATCTCTGAGCGACGCCATGATCATCATTTAGCGCAATGTTCCCCTTCATCGGGGCGGGAAGGAGAGCCCCAGGTGGATTTTCGGACCGACCAAAATGACCTCCTTCAGCAATATTTGGACCGACCAGTGGCGTGGGATGACCGACAATTCCCCTTTCACACAGACTTCGACACGCTTCAACTTATCAACCATCCCTCATTTGGCGCATGGGAGGAAGAGGGCAATGGTGGCTCTTTGTGCGATGAACGAGTTCCCGGGGCGGAGGCTGTCCAGGTTGACAGCCAATTTCCCCTGCTCAGCAGTCAAGTTGACGTCTTAGCCGACGTCCTTGATGAGGATGACTCGGAGGATTTGAACATCGACATTGGCACTCAGAACCCCCTGAATCCTTTGGTGTGCGTCTTGGACTCGAACCCAGTTCACCAGCCGGGCCAGAACCGGTGTCAGGGCAGACCAGAAGACAATACGTTTTCTGGCATGCGCCACTGGCATCCTGTGTTCCCCACTGCGTCGAGCGCGTCGAGCCAAGCCGACACCGTGCTGCCATCTTACCATTTGTCCCGTTCGGTCATTCTACCCGCGTTTCCCACTGGTGGCCATTTTGCTGTGTCTCCACGCACAGACTCAAATCTCTTGTCTCAATCACCAATATCCTCGTCATGTCCTCCTTTATCAGACTTCTCATCCACTTTCTCCCCCACACCAGATTTTCACACCTCGAATTTCACGCAGCTAGTTGCCCGGCCCGCCGCGCGGCCTCTGAAGGTGGCGCCGGCTTCGCCGCCTTTACTCCGATGCCCCTTTGTCGGTTGCACCTTCTCCTGCACTCGGCCGCTTGACTTGACGCACCACCAAAACACGCTGCACAAGTTTCGCTGCTTGCTTGGCTGTCCTCGCAGCTTCACTACACGCCGTCGCCAAGCTCAACACCACGAATCGGAAAGCCATCGTGCGCCTGGATCAGCGACATCACAGTGTCAGTGCGGGGGATGCGGAAAGTCAACTCCCGCCACGCGCCGCGACAACTATTGGCGTCACTTGAGGAATTGCAAAAAGCAGAGCATGGCACTATATGTTTGCCATTGCGGTCATCCACCCACGAGTGACAAACAGGAACACATGAGGCACGTCGACACCTGCAAGGGCAAGGCGGGAAGGCCAAGAGGATTTAAGTCTGCGGATCGGATGATTGAGACATAGAGATTTTGGAGTGTGCCGGGTCTTTTTGGGCTCCGATTATTTGTCAGGGTTTCTTTTCTTCACGCACCGTGAAGGGGCGAACCTCTTGGTTATGATGATCTGTTAGGGGTGGTAAACCAAGTCTGGTGGACTATTTTTGTACTCCAACACGGAGACATTGATCTGATCACTTTAGATCGAATGGAATGAAGCCGGACTGTTTATCAGACTGTTTACCTAGATCCTCCGCATCTTGAAATTTCCATGACATCGATGTGATCCACAAGCCATGACCGGTCCCTCTATCGCTCAATGAGGGACGGCAAGCCCAGTCTGGTGCCACACAAAGGGCAACGTGTTGCAGAAACCTGTGGTATCACGGCGATTGGCCGTCAAATTGACCTCACGAATCTGCAGTTCTGGTTGGCCAGATAATTGTCCTCATTGATTCGTGCTCTCATTGGCCCGGTTAATGACCTCAAAACCGCAGCCTGGGACACTGGCCCAGTTCCCCAACCACTCGGGCACAACAGCCCATGTGTCTGCTCGAAAACTTCTCGGGCAAAAGCGTCGTGTCCCGAAACTCAAACCTCTTATAACCGGGCAGGCGCGCCATCCTGTCTCTGCTTATTTCGTGGTGTTCAGCGAGGCTCCCAGCTCGACATTCCGGCAATAGCTGGGTCGCATGCACCACTTTGGACTTTGGTATACACTGGAAGCCTAAACGACAAGTTTGGGCCCGAGACCATGGATTCGGAGAGTATTCACACGGAAATCACCCATCCCCGTCGCCCGAAATCGTCTGCAAATGGCTCACAGCCACCACAAACGGACCAAAACCCTGATCAAGGTTTTGTAGGCCATATTCTCAACAGGGAATTCAGGCTTTTGCGGATGGTGAAAGAGGATCCCTACAGGCAAGAGCGGACTTATCATGTGGTTTGGGAGCCTCACAGATTCTACGTCCAGGCAAAGGAGTTTTGCTTGACCGACATCCCACCCAAGCTTTACAAATCTCGGCGACGAAGAATCCGGAATTTTGTGAGAACACGGACGGTGCTTGGTTGTATCGACTCCCACGACAAAAAGTTCATTATATATCACTACCATTGGTTCTGCCGTATGATCTCACGGAAGAAGCGAAAGAAGAAAGATGTCACTCATGAACCGGGGGACGAAGTAGTGGAGTTGAACGATGAGAAAGGGGTGTCGTTGGGCAGTCCTCCAGGCGATGATGAGCCCCTGCAAACATCCGAGTCAACACCCCGAAGGCGCCGACCGAGGCGTGGACGGCGACGAACGAAGCAGGACCCCGCGTCAGCTGTCTGATGATGAGATATCAGACTAAGGGCAAGTGAAGTTATCCGACTCTTGAAATTCGGATAGAAGAAGGCGCTCAAATGAGGACAAGATGGAAGAAGGATTAGGATGAGTTTGGAGGAGAGGCACGCTGGAGTCTACACATCCCACATATCTTAGTCTTTTCAGGTTCTAAAGAGAAGGAGCAGGCCGCTTTAATGAAGGGATCCGGTGCCTTTTTTTCTCGGATTTGGAGATATGGATTAAGAAATGTTACCTTATCAGCCTCTTTCCAACTCGGACTTGCCTCAAGTGTTGTTTTGGTGAAAAGCACCGATTGTGTTGGGACGAAAGCGGGGTACCTTGACCGAAAACCGGAAGGCAGCGGCCCAATCGAAAGCCCAATCAACAGGAAGACCGTCAAAACCAGCAAATTCTGCTTCCATGGATCTTCCACCATGCAAAGACACGCCCAGTCGTCGAGATCTCGTCATGATCGCCGCAGTGGCGTCTCGAATCGCCATCCTGGCCGTGTTTCTGGCGCTCCAAATTCTCGTCTTCTTTCTGGAGCTTCTCATTTTTGTTTCAAGCGTCACGCTGCACTCATGGTACATCCCGCTGCGGCAGTGGGTTGCTCCTGCTGGATTTGCGCTTTTGGGGGTGGTTATCGCTCCCGTCGCCTTCACAGGACTCGACGTCAACAGTACGGGCTTGTCAAGTGAATGTCCGGCCGGAGTCGATGCGGACGTGGCGGGTGATGGTGTTCGGATCGCCGTGTGGGTGCAGGTCACAGTCCTTGTCGCCATCGTGACGATGGGTTCCTTCCATCTCAAGGCCACCGGGGCCAAAGAGGTGGGCGCTGGCCTCGTCCTCACGCACATCTCCCTCGCCATCGCCATTCTCGTCCAGCTGCGTCGTAGGACGCTATCCCCAGCCGATGCAGCCGCCGGCACAATCATCCTCGACGCACAGAACATGGCTCTCTCCATCCAGCTCGCCGCCAAGGAGACCCTTGCCGCCCGATGGCAAGTCAGCATCGTCATTTTGGTCCAACTGTTTGGACTCGTCCTCATCCCGGTGCTTGCTTCCAACCTGTTCATGGGGTCGTTCGCTGCTGAAGACTGCACCTGTGTCACCGTCTTCTGGTGGGCCTGGCTCAGCAATTGTCTACCTGCATGGCGCCAGCCAGAAGAGCAGAGTGTGTTCTGGATTTATTACACGATGCGCTGCGTCAGCTTCGCTCAGGCCGCTTTCCACGCCGTCTTCAACACGCAGACCTTTCATGAAGCCGAGCCCAAATGCGGGGATGAGGGCACTGAAGAACAGAAGATGGGCGGCGCCCTGGTCGGCATCACCTACCCGTACATCAAGAGCTCTGGCGGTGGCTTGACTGCGGACAGCAAGGATGGTCAGGTGGCCCGCTTTGGCGAGTACCCGGCCACGATAACCTTCATGTACGGAATCTACGGAGTCTATGCCATCGCATCGCTGGGAGCAATCGAAGGATCGATGCGGGACCTGGGCTTGCGGCCAACCTCTGGCGTCGACTCGATTGGCCAGATTATCGCCCTGGTGATCGCCGGTGCCACCACGCTGCGAGCTGGCTGGTTATTTGGCAAGCTATTCACGGATGAGTGGCGCTCATCCCGAGAACTGGGTTTCGTGTGGCCGTTCCACGTGCCGCAGTCGACCCTCCGACTCATGGCCACCTTCCTCCTTCCGCCAAGTTTCGATTTCCCTCCCGATTTTATCGAACTCGGCACCATCCTCAGCGATCCACACGATCTGATCAAGCTCGACAAGGATCCCTCCGTACCAATCCCAGCCGACATTGCGATTTGGAGCCATGACGAAAACTTCGTGCTTGGTCTCCCCTCTTCCTCCTCCACGGCCTCCAGCATCCTGCGTTCCATCCTAGCGTTCGCGCGACTTGGGCTACCCCGGTCGTCCGAGGTCCACGTGACTGTCGACAGGCTCGAGACCCGGCAGTTCACACCAACCAGTGACTACATCGAGCAGCGCGTAAAAGAGCCGTCAATTGCACAATATATCACGGGAGGAAACGTCAGAATGGGGAAGCAGGTATTCATGGTGACGGGCATCAAGATTGCGCATGGCGCTGTGACTAGTCGGCTCACGCAGCACAGGACGATCGGGGTCGAAGTGCAAGTTCCCGGACCCATCGAAGGACCCGGAGGCATCGCACTAGCATCGGGGGCCTGGACACGCGAGACCGTAATTGAGAGGCGTCATGAAGTACAGATACCGGATTATGAGCAAGGGTTCCTGTTGGCCTATCAGCTCGTTGCTATAACTGTGAGGAGGGACTTGACCGTTGCAGATGTGAGGCGGTATACTCGGGGAGCTCTCCTTTGATTCACGACAGTCACGGCTTGAGCGATGAAGACCACTGTTACACCGCACATGATGGTAAACATCATCTCCGGCAGATTCGAGAAGAGGTGTCCGAGCGGAGGGATGTTGTTTTTTGGTGTACCGTCTTTGTTGATGACCGAATGGCTCTTTGGACGGGACTCCTTGGCTCGGCCCACTCCCCACCACTACCCCCACGCACGTTCTCGCCGCCCAGACATCCTGCATCAACAGCCCCTCGCCATTTCTCAACGTTTTACAACTCTCAACTTCGGTGCACCCCCCGAATCTCGCCCCAAATTCGATATTCACCCATCTCACTCGGCCATCCCCACCCAACACTCAATGCAGCTTTCAAACGCCCTGCATGACATCACTAACCGCCATGGTAGCCGCCGTGGGGGCGCCCCATCGATGTCGTGATTATCATCCCTGCAGGACCGTTCCTCGGCCCGCACGAGGTGCCCAATGATAGCGGCCCAGACGACATGTCGCCATTTTGGGGGCAATTCAGCAATGAGGACTACTGCGGAAATGTGGTTTTCTGGAAACGTCAGAAGGAGTTGTTTGCGGGACGGAGGGAGGGGGGTTGGTTGTTTAGGTGGTAGCGATCACTGGGGTGGTAGTTGTTGCGGGGGGATCTGCTAGTTTTGTGGTGGTGATGCCGGGGGGAGGAGGGGAGGAGGGGAGTTTTTGAATGAGAGAGGGGAGGGGGGAGGGGATTTTTTGAGTGAGAGTGGAGGGAGGATGGGGGGTATAAGGGGGGGTTTGGGGACAACAGGGATTGGGGTTCTGGTCGTTTGTTGTGCCTCTGTTTCTGGTGGTCTTGCTCAGGTTTTGTTTGGAAAGTGTTGAGCAACGGAAGACCGCTGGCCTGGGACTAAGACTTTTCGGTAGAAGGTCAAACTAAGCTTTCTCCCCCATCACATCATCAAAATTCCCGAGTCGCGTGGTGCCGGTGCCCAGCAAAACGCCATCCACGCCAACGACACACAACATGGCCGCCGAGCCCACAGCCAAGCAAGAGGCGCCGCCACCGTTGCTTGACAGCGATGCCAAGGTCCACACGGAGAAGGAGAAGCCCGATCCGGCATCTGCATCTACGTCGGATGTAGACGACGACTTCTCGAGCGTGAACGAGAGCAGCTTGCTGCGGAAGCTCGACTGGCGGTTGCTTCCTGCCGTGGGTATCTTGTATCTGCTTTCCTTTCTGGACCGCAGCAATGTCGGCAATGCGCGTATCGAGGGGTTGGCGACGGATTTGCACATGACGGGGAATCAGTACCTTACTGGTCTGACGTTGTATTTTGTGGGATATGTTATTTTTGAGGTAGGTCTCATCTGCAAGAGCAAGAAGTTCTCGGGGAAGGGGCTAACACCAGTAGATTCCCTGTAACATCATCCTCAAGAGGACGACGCCGCGGTTCTGGCTGCCTACGCTGACGGTGCTATGGGGCATTGTGGCGACGCTGATGGGCATTGTCCAGAACCTGGCCGGGTTCTTTGTCGCGCGATTCTTCCTCGGTGTGACCGAGTCGGGACTGTTTCCAGGCGTGGTCTACTACTTTTCCATGTGGTACAAGCGAAGGGAGAGGCAGTTCCGCATCTCGCTGTTCTTCAGCGCCGCGGCGTTGGCGGGATCATTTGGTGGCATCTTGGCATATGTAAGTCGATTCAGGGGTCGATTCAGGGGTCAAGTCCCAGGATTTCAGGGGTAACTTTCAATCTTGACACCAACATCCCAGGGCATCGGCTTCATGCGTGGCATCGTCTGGGAAAACGGCTGGCGCTGGATTTTCATCCTCGAAGGCATCGCCACCGTCGTCGTCGCCGTCTTCGCCTACCGTTTCATCTACAACTACCCCGACACCGCCGAGTTCCTCACCGACAAGGAACGAAAGTTCATCCACGCCCGCCTCTCCTCCGACAGCGACGCCACCCACGACGAGCGCTTTTCCTGGTCCAACGTCCTCAAGGCCCTCCGCGACCCCAAGTGCTGGCTCTACGGCCTCGGCTTCCACACCACCTCCCTCCCGCTCTACACCTTTTCCCTCTTCCTCCCCACCATCATCAACGCCCTGGGCTACTCCCCCGCCATCTCGCAGCTCCTCACCGTCCCGCCGTACGCCTTTGCGTTCATAACCACCCTCTCCGTCGCCACTGTGTCTGAACGCCTCAACCAGCGCGCCCTCTTCATCGTCGCGTCTTCCCTCTTCGCGACGATAGGCTACGCCATCCTCCTTTCCAACCGCGACCCTATCGGTCGTCCGGGCGTGTCTTATGCAGGTACCTTTTTCGCAGCAGGCGGGATCTTTCCCGCGACTGCGCTGTCTCTCTCCTGGCCGGCTATCAACGTCTCGGGACAGACGAAACGCGCGGTGGCGAATGGTATGCAAATATCCATTGGTAACTTGGGCGCCGTTTTGGGAACGCAGCTGTATCGCTCGGGCGATGGGCCGCGGTTTATCGTGGGGCATGGGTTTGCGATGGGGTATCTTGTGGGGAATGCGGTGGTGAGCGGGGTGTTGTATCTTGTGCTGAGGAGGGAGAATGAGAGGCGGGATGGGGTTGCGGGGGAGGTCAAGGAGGTGGGGGGGTTGGGGGATTGGGAGGGGGATGATGATGTTAGGTGGAGGTTTCAGTTTTAGGTTGGGGGTGGGTTCTGGGTGTTGGGTGGGTGGGGAGGGGGGTGTCTGGGTGGTTTGGGATTCGTGACTCTGCTGTTAGGAATGCTGTGAGAGTGGGAGAGGGAAAGGGGTGTGCGGGAAGTGGACTGGAGAAGAGACCTTGACTGCACTATGAGTGAGGGAATAGAGATTGGAAGGAGAAAGGGGGCAATGATACCGTTGACTTAAATTACAAAGTTGAATGCATCCACTGAGTCTGAACATGGTCAAGATTAGAATGTGGAAAGGGAGAGAAACTCTGAATGGTCTGGCTTGACTCTGTCTTTGGATGGATGGCCGTCAGTGTCATGTTATACCAAACCACCTGCCGTCAGCCCGTTCAGTTAAACCCGCTTAACAAGCATTGATGCGCTTGTCTAGGAACTGAGAACAAGAAGAAAAGCCGCACTGTCAAGTCAAGGACAAAGAACCCTGCCCGAGCATATTACCGTGAAAAATCAAATCGACCACAATCACTTCACAATCACACACTCCCAACCAAAAGTACCAGACACGTGGTATAGTATACCAGGTAGTATATACAACCCATCCACAGGCGCGCCGCCGCCGTGCTCTACCGCACAAACGGACGGATGACAATAACAAGTATTTACAAGAAGAGGATATTCAGTTCAGTTCACGATGGTCTCGCAACCACCCATCCTACCAGTAGTCCCCTGCCAATGTCGCCAAAGACAGTCCCCCACCAATCCCATCTCTTTCTGCGCTTAGAAAGCAGGATTGGCGTTGGTAAGCAGCTGCTCAAAGTAAGCCTGGAACCACTGGCCAGCCTCGGGGGCGGGCTTGAGGGCATCAGGGTAGCCGCAGTGGTAGTCGTAGCGGGCGGCCGAGGTGTTGGAGGTTCCGTCGGACTCGCCACTGTCAAATTGTTAGTCATCATTCATTGTTACTCACAGCAGGAGAAACTCACCCAGGCTTAATCCAAACAAACGCATCAGCGAGCTCGTGGCCGGTGTTGGCAGTAGGGCGCATGCCGAAGCCGGTGCCGATAGCATTGCACCAGTGGCCCTGCTCGATCTGGCCGGTGGGCTGCTTGCCGGAACGGCCCTGGTCGACGATGAACTTGGCGGGGAAGCCACCGGCGTTGAGGAGAGGGCCGAAAGCCTCAATGTAGCGCTTCTCGTCAAAGTTGGGGTTGGGGGTGGTGTAAGCGGGAGCCGTGGCGAGCGACCAGGCGTTGTAGTTGGCGACGTTGACGGCGAGACCGCGGACGGCAGCGGGCTTGCCGGCATCGCGGTAGATCTCCGAGTACATGTCGGCGGCGGGGCCGATGTTGGCGGGCCAGCCGAGCCAGCCGCCGTGGCCGCCGTCGAGGTACATGGCGACGTTGGGCAGGTTGAGCTGCTTCATGGCGTAGATGGTGAGCTCCTTGTAGGCGGCGGCGGCGCCCTGGCACTTGGGCACGTCCATGTTGGTGATCATGTTGGCGAGGGAGTCGGGCTCGATGACGAGGATGGTGCGGATGTCGGAGAAGGCCTGGATCTGGCGGCGGATCTCGTTGATGTACGTCTTGTAGTGCTCCTTGCCGTTGTTGGCGAGGGCGAACTCGCCGTTGGAGGCGGCGGCGGCGCAGTCACGGTCGGGGAGATCGTAGACGACGATGATGGCGGCGTAGTTGCCACCGGCCTGGTTGGCGGCGCGGATCTCGGCGAGGGTGCCGGGGAGGAGGGTCGACAGCGTGATGTTGCGGTCGAGCCACTGGAAGGAAGGAACCTTGGCGACCTCGGCGGCCTTGGTGGCCATGGGGCCCGTCATGCTGGGGATGGCCAGCGAGTGGACCTCGGAGGAGTAGTAGCTGTTGGCCCACATGGTGACGCCCTGGAAGGGGTTGCCCGAGTAGCTGGCCGTGGCGCCGCTGCCGGGGTTGGGCACCACGGGGCTGGCCGTGGTGGTGGGCGTCACGACGGGACCGGCCGGGCTGCTGGTGGTCGAAGAGGACGCGCGGGTGCTGCTGGAGCTGGAGCTCGAGCTGCTGCGGGTCGGCGTCGGGGTCGGGACCTGGGCCGTGGTGGTCACGGCAGCGCCGGGAAGGCACTGCGAGTACCAGTCGTTCTGCTTGACGCAGGTGCTGCCCGAGCAGCAGGTGGTGGCACCCGAGAAACCATTGCCGCCGCACTGGGACCTGCAGTCTGTTAATGACTGTCTCTAAGGACAGGGGACTGACACCTACCAAACGGCACCGCAGCTCTGGCGCTCCTCAAGGAGAGGGGCGGCGAGGGCGGTGGCTGCGAGAGCAGCAGTGAGGAGGACTTTGCCGGCCATTGTGGTAGAGCGATAGACTGGGGCGGGAATGGGCTGGGGAGTGCAGAAAGAATCCCTCTCGAAAACCGGCGAGCAACCGGTCTTATATCGTTCATCTCACGACATTGCCACCGTCATGCGGCTGCAAACCCGTCTTGTCATGTTTCCCATCGGATCGACGGGAAAGCTCCCTTCGGTGGTATGAGCCAAGGTTCCGTGGGGAGCAAGGTCCTGGGTGGAATGCCCCTCGCAGGTTGATGGCAACTTCCGCGCGGCGACGCAGGAACACGGCCATGCCAAGTCGCTCGGAGTGTGCGCCCGGTGCAGGTTGACGGAGTGGCGGGATGCGACAACAGAGGGAGGCAACCCAAGATCGGGTCACAACACGGACGCGATGAGGTGTGGATTGTCGATGGAGAAAATAGAATGGAGAAACAAGCAAGATCCGCCAACCAGGTCTCGCACAAATCGCCAATCAAGTGGAACGCGGCATCCTTGTTTAAGATTGCATCGCGTCCAATTTCGGAGCCCACGTTCCTGGCTGTCCGTGAAGGGAAGAGCTCGGCTGTTGCGGTGGGGGCCATCGGCAGCCCGGGCGCCGTCGCGGGGACCCCGCCGATGCCGTTACATCGTCGACACATCGTCAACGGTGGTGCAACCCCACAACCTCAACTTCGGCGGACGCGAGTGCCGAGATGGCCAAATTAAAAACGCGTTTGTTTGCCAAGCGGCGTCTCGTGAGCCGCAAACCTGCTGACGGAAGCGTTGCCGTCTTCCCTGCCCCTGACCATCGTCCCATGTGTGCGTGCAAATCGGCTCCTCATTGCGCCGCTCCGGAGTCAAGGACAACGTCGACCCGTCCTTCCAACGCCGATTCCACCCCACGCTTAACATGCTGCGCGAACCCTGCGTCATCGATGAAGATGCCCAGCTCTTGGGACGTGTACCAGCTCGCACGGTCCATGTTGCCCGATCCCAACACCGTGTATTGCTCGTCCACGATCGTCAGCTTCAGATGCGAGTGCACCGGCTCCTCCGATACTTCCCTAGACGTTGAAAGGGAGTGAAAACCCATGATGCGAAGCCGTCCAAAGCCGGATCTCCCTGTTTCGAGTTCACCAGAGTCCCTTGCTTGCTGCCTGCTGTGCAACAAGCGGAATCCTCGCCGGGATGGATGTCTCGTCACGGTTCCGAGTCGTTGAAAGCGACGCACGAGCGATTGGATGCACCACTTGGTCGTCGTGCCTGCGGTGACGAGCTGCTCCAGGACCATCATGTTCTGGTTCGTCACAATGGTCACGTCGACGCCTCTTTGCACTGCATCCAGCAGAGCAGCGATGACCGTTTCGCAGGTCAAATTCGGCGTTTGGACGTAGATGGTCCGCCGGGCTTCGTCGAAGAGGTCCGACACGGCAATGTTAAGCGGCGTCCTCGGAGCTGGCGGCGGCTTCTGCCAGGGAAACGGGCGGAACTTTGGGTTCCAGTGATGCGAAGATGGCAGGACGAGGGTTGGCAGCGGCATCGCGAACGGAGGCAGTGCCACGCGCTGGTGAGCTGGGCTGTGGACCAAGGTGAGGCTTGCTTCCCGGATATTGAACCCTCGCCCTTCCAACCCTGTAATGGCGAGCGGCTTCCTGAAGTCGAGACTTCTCTCCCACGTCAGGGCGTAGAACGAAACCAGACCCGCGACGGCTTCCCCGGTGAATTCCACGCAACCCTCGAGCCACGACTCCCAGCTAACATTGCAGCTCGGTACAAAGGCGCGCTGTCTGTCGATGATGACGAACTTGGGGTGCATGACACTGAAGGGCAGGAAGAAGAGGCTTTTGACGCGCAGCTCAATCGCGCCTGCCTCGAGCAGTTCCGGCCCCGGCAGTCCGAGGTCCTTGACCCATGACGACGGCGGATAGAGGTAGCCATTGCGCGATTGCGGGTGGAAGAGCTTCTGGAATACCGATCGCGACGACAGGCAGATGCGCACCCTCAGAGGCGGGATTTCGGGACGGTTGTTTGCTCGCGCATCGCGGATGAGTTGGCGGCGGTGAGCCGCAAGATTGGCGAGGGCATTGCGGAGGGCGGATAATGACTTCGACTGCGCCCAAAAACACGTGACAAAGATGACCTCGTGAGTTGCGGATGTGATGGCGGGGATGAGAACGTTGGTGAAGATGGAGGCGCCGGTGCCGAGATGGAAGCTTTGCGGTGTGCTGGACGACGCGACGAGCCCCACATTCGTCGCGTCGCTGAAGTCGTAGCTGGGGAGGTCGCTATTCTGCCATGGCGCTGTTGTCTGCGGCTGGGTTTCTAGCTGGGTGATGAAGTCCGGGATGAAGCTGGATTGGGAGGTCATCGCATTGTCTGGAGAGCCTTCCTGCTGAACGTCGGTTTCGCTCGTCAGGTTTCTCGAGGCAATTTGGCGCAGCAGCGTCTTGGCATCCGTCATTACCCTAACCCTTATCGATCCCAGTCTTAGCGCAGAGGATACAAATCGTGCCAAGGCTTGAGCTCCCGTAAAGATTGATGCCTTGATGGCAACGACGGGGATTGAGAGGTGCATCTTAGGGGTGTATGTGCGCGTGCGCCTGTCTGGTGTGTGTGTGCGTTATGTTGTTGTGAGAAAGAGAGGAAGAGGACGAACGCAACGGCAGAGAGGTGGTTTTATACATTGGGAGGTTTTTAAGGTTGACGTTGGTACGCCCAAAAGTATAAATAATAATCCACCTGGAGATGAGGGCTTAGATTTGACGTTCTGTTGTTTTTCCGTTTGATACCCCTTTTTGTTTTGCAACGCTGGGGCTTGTGGTGTGTGTGTTTTTCGCCTCGTGTTCATTTTGGTCACATGACGGTCAAGATCAATCGATAAAGGCTTCCGTGCAACCTCAGGCAACGATGCAGTTGGGCTCTCATGTCTTGCCCCGCACCAGACTGTGGCTCTCTTGTCACAGTTCCTCCGGTATCATGCCTTCGCCATGTCTGGCCTCGAAGCGCTGGCAGCCCTCGGGCTCGCCTGCAACGTCTTTCAAGTCGTCAGTTTCACTGGAGAGGTCTGCAAGACAGCAAAGACCATTTTCGAAACTGGTGTTGAGCCCGACCCCGCAGCCCCACTTTCGGCGACACTCGAGAGCCTCACCAAGGCATTTGACGACATCGAGAAGACTGCGAGCTCGGCGAGGCAAGCTATGACGGCCCAAGACAAGGAATTAGTTCGAATCGCCAAGGAGTGCACCAAGGCTGCACTGGATCTGAAAGCGGAGGTCGACAAACGAGAGAAGACGACTGTTAGTGCAAAGGGGAACCTCGTGAAGTCCGCTTTCGCCGGAATCAGGGGTGCCATGCGAGCCAGAAAGCTAGAAGGACTGGAGAAAATGGTTGATGCGCACCGCGGAGCGCTCGAAACGCGACTCCTCGCCCAAATCTGGTATGAGTGTCACACATGCACCAACCCACCGAGAGCGCCTGCGAGCATCAGCACTGAGAAGTATTGCGCTGCAGCTCCAAAGCCGATGCACTTACCATCAGCCAACATGACAGCTTTGGCAAGCTCGACGCGACTCTACGCGGCTTCATCCAGGCCTTTTTTCAGGGAGAAACTAGCATCGGGGCGCTGCTGAGCCAGGAATCCACATCCATCAAGGCGCACATGACCGCCGAAGCTGCGGAGCTCAAGACAGCCGTATTTCAACTTTCGCAAGACACAACGCAAGCGCACCAGGGATCTCTCCGGACCACACTCGAGTTGAACAACAATCTCGCGGCCTGGAATTCCCATGCTGTCGATATAGCCGAGCGGGAGCGACTCCTCAAAAGTCTCAAGTACCCAACAATGATGGAGCGCCACAATCAAATTGTCGACCCGCACGCTGACACATTTGAATGGATATTTCAAGGGTTGGGTCACTCCCATGCCGAGGTGGAACTTGATCCTGGCGCTCATGAGTCCGAGGACAGTGAGGCTAGCGATCATGATGCGGTCGGCAACGAGACCGACAGGGAAGCTAGCGATGAGGCCGTCGACAAGGCCAACGATGAGACTGGCAATGAGACCGACAAGGAAGCGAGCGACTCGGATAACGCCGTCGACAAGGCCAACGATGAGGCCAGCGAGGAGACTCACAGTACTTTCTGGACCTTTGACGACGAGGCCACCCAGTACGGGCACAGTGACCGTGCCACCGCAAATGAGACGGATGATGAGATCCGTGACGCTGCAATCTTTGACGATGGGTCTACGGACGATAGCGAGGGCGATGAAGCGGTCGGTTATGACAAGAGCTGGAGCAGGCGTGAAGCTGTCGCTTCCTTCCATCGATGGGCCCAGGAACCCACCTCCCAGCTCTTTTGGGTTTGCGGAAAGCCAGGATCTGGCAAAAGCACATTGATGAAGTTCCTCGCCGATGACCCGAGGACAAACAGGCTACTCGACTCTTCTCTACCCAAAGACCTCGGCTGCAGGACCGCCATTGTGTCCCATTTTCTATGGATTGCTAGTGGTCATCCGATGGATGCGATGATCAAGGGTCTGCTCTGTTCTCTCGTCTACCAGCTACTTTCCGAGCTGGATACAGTCCGTCCGGTCTTGGAGCAGTACCCAAGAACACGCACCAAGGACTACGACTCTGACTGGTCTGAGAAGGAGCTCCGCGATGTTTTACAGTTTTTGCTGTCCCGCTCGCCTCGACCAGTTTGCTTTTTCATCGACGGACTGGACGAGGTTCACGAATCCGACGGCCAACCTCGATTGCTCGACCTTTTGAGAGAGCTCCGAAGCCACCTCCATGTCAAGATGTGCGTATCAAGTCGGCCGGAACCAATTTTGCTAGCTCACCTGGGCAACGCGCCCATGTTCAAAATGCAGGACCTTACTTTGGAGGACATCCAAAGCTTCGCCACCGACAGCCTCGCCAAAGCTTTCCGGGATAGCCATCTTGACTTTGATCGGAAAAAGTATCAAGACTTGATTTTCGACGTGTGCACTTTGGCCGAAGGAGTCTTTCTTTGGGTAGCCCTCGCTGTCAGGAGCCTGGGAATGGGGCTAGACAAGCGGGACCCCTTTGACGACATGTTCCGCCGACTTCATATTCTGCCAAGGGATCTCGAAAAGCTTTATGTGTCGATGTGGAACCGACTGGGCGACGACAAAGACCTCTACCAAAAAGACGCGGCGGTGTATTTAAACTTGGTCTTGACCGACCAGTCACTTCCTACTAGCTACAAGAGCTTGTATTGGGGGGACATCAGCCTGGTCGAGATGCTGCTTGCTTCGAGGCCGCAATTGGCGAAGGACATATTACTGGGAGGTTGTCGCGATGAAGAACATGCTTCGCTCAGAGCCAAGATTGGGTGGCAGCTGGAGGAGCTGGGACGCAAGGTCGATGTTCGATGTGCTGGCCTCCTGGAAGTCAAGTTACCATGCGACCGCGACGATGGCGACCCCGACTTTGGCGACCCCGACGATAGCAGCCATCACGCTGCTGGAAGCATCCGATTTTCTCACCGCTCGGCAATGGATTTCCTACAAAGTAGCCCCCAAGGGAAACAACTTCTTGAGGCTGATGATTCAACACAAGAGGGACGCACACGAGACTTGGCCATGGCCCGCATGGCAAACATCTTTGTCGGCCCTCGGGTTGTGAGGAATTCTTCTAGCGCCGAAAGCCCTCAACTAGATCCCTGGAATGCCCCAGGATATGTCAACTCTCTCTGGAACGATGACCATGTCTCCCGCACCACTGCCGACGGCCTTCTCGCTGCAATGGAGAGGTCCCACAGATATCGCGAAGCTCTGCTTCGTTGCCCTCACCATGACTTTCATGGGGTGTTGGCACTTTGTTGTTGTACCGAGTTTCTTGACGACACTATCCGACGGCTGCCCGCTTCAAGACCTGTCCCAAGTGCTTACGCCGCATATCTCTTCGCTACCATCCTGATGAGCAAAGAATACCTGATGGGAGACGAAGAACGCCTGGCACGCAAGGTTGACTTCCTTCAGCGCCTCTCCCCAATGATCGACATGGGATTTCGAGTCTTCCCCTGTGAACACGAGTTGCGGACTTGGGATCCCGAGCTCGACAAGGGCTGCGTTGCCAGTAGCCCGTTCTCGCGGAACAGGATACCCCTTACACCCCTAATGGCAGCAACTCTCATGGCATTGGAAGGAAGGATGGACGAGTACACCATGCCAGCGCCGCTGTTCGATGATCCCAAAGGCAGGTTATGTCCACTGCAGAGCCTCCTTGCCGGATCACGATATCAACAGCATCTATCATCCCGCATGATGGTTTGTTTCAAGCACTATGACACATCTTTGCAGTACCCCACCGGCAATATTAACTTGGCCACAGACCATGTATCGGGGACTCGCTGGAAGCTTGTGACGTGGAGCGTCTGCTCCGGGTTGCTGAACCAGCGACGTTGGCACGACCCTGACGTTTGGATCGAAGTTGACATGAGGTTGGTGCTGGGCTTGTTGGCGGTTGAAATACTTCGATGGAAGCAGGACGTGATTGAGCATTCTCTGCTTCGGCGGCTCGTTTCAGAGAGTTTATCTTCCATCAACGTGTCGGCGGTCATGGTTCCAAATTGGAAGTTTATGCGGACTCGGAAAACTCGTTCAAGATCTCTTTGCGTCGCCAACCAAGAACACATCTCCCGGTTTGTGTCCATGGTCAGAGTTCTCTTGGAAACCCAGCCAAATGCAGTTCTCGGGGACTTTGCAGTTCCCCTCGCTGAATTAGAAGGCCTTGAGGAGGAGATTCGGAAGGAGGGGAAACAGGTAACAGAGAAAGAGGTTGAGGAAGACTGGCTGGAGCGTGATATAGCTTGGCGTTGGGATGATCCCCGAGCACGGCATCCAGAGCCATGGAGCTCTGACTGAATGTGGACGATATTCTTGGTTGTTTCGTTAAATCTCTTAGATGTAGTTTTGATGCCACTCTCCTTGTTATGTGAATAACCATAGCGCTTGAATTGACCACAATACTGACGTGCCGCTTTGAGCTTGCCCTTTGTCCCGAGTGAAAGGGCGATTATCTGAAGTCGTATCTACCATATTCACAACCCAGATGAACTGCGGAACACTCAATTCCAATTCACTCGTCCGATTTTAAGAAGAAGGTGGTGATCAGTCTAAGGTCGCGTATTCCAATGGGGAGGTCATGAAGACCACCGCCATGGATCACCCAGTGCTGTGGGCAGAGATTTCAGCGCGCCGTCTGAACTTCAGACGGAAGGCACGAAGAAAGGGACCCCACCAATAGCACAAGGATGGTAACCAATTCACTTCTTTCCTTGACCGCGTGACTTGCTGCCTCTGGGCTTTTTATCTTCCAGAACCTTTACGGTTCTTGACCTTCTGCGCAGCCGCCGCGCTCGTTGTTTGGTGGCCGCTCAACACCAACTTGTTGCGCGCCTTCCGCCAACACTCGGCCGCCATCAGTCACACGCCCGGAGGCCCGCAATAATGGACCAGCGCGGAGACGGTGACCGGGGCTACTACGAAGTGCCCCGCGCGCGCTTCTCTCCGGAGGACGAGCTTTCTCGGCGCCGCACCGAACGACTTCCGGCCTTCCAGCGCCTGGTGCCCCTCCTCCAGTCGCCGGAGCAGCAACACCAAACTCCGCAGCCGCACCGCCAGACCGTGACTGGTAACACACGACGCTCTCCAAGCCCGCAGGGCTTTCCTATCTACGAGTATTCTGACACCAGTCTAAGCTCTACGCCTTCTCCTTCCCTGGAATCCTCTCCCACGAAAGCGCGGTCCCAACCCTCCGAGGCGCAAACCGCAACCCCCGCCCACAACCGCGGCAGCAACACCACCAAGAACAAGATGGCCAACAACTCTTCCCCCTCCGGCTTCTCGCCCAAGGGCCCCAACTGGGCCCGCAACGCGGAGCAAGAGCGCGACAACACCGGCACCTTCAACACCATCCAGCACATCGACAACCCCACCTCCACGATCCCCTCGACCCTTCCGTTCCCCCTCATCTCCCTCGCCGAGGCCCAGCGCCGCGCCCGCAACCGCGGCGCCGCCCAAGTCGAGCCTCCCGCCGTGGCCATCGCGTCTACAAGCGGAAGCGTCGCCGAGGCTGCTGCTGCTCTCGAGCGCCCTGCCACCCCGCCCGCGACGCGCAACATCGCCGAGACCATCAGGGCTGATTTCCCGCACCTGGCTGACAAGATGTGGAATATCGAGTTGACCATGGCTTCGCTGCGCCAGCAGCGCGAGGATATCAAGCAGTTGCTTGGCATGAAGGATTCGACTCTTCGGAATGCGGCGTTGAAGGTATGTTTTGTTTTCTTCTCTTGCTTTGTTTTTCTGTTCTGTTTTTTTGCTCTGCTTTTCTGCTCTGTTTTTCTGCTCTGTTTTTCTGGTCGAGTCTCAGGCTGGTTTCTTGGGGATGCTGAACATGGAGCTGACGAATTATACAACAGAGTCTCGATCGCAAGGCCCGCGAGAATGAGGAGAACAAGATCTTGAGCGTGACGCGCATCAAGACGGTCGTCAGCATCATGCCGACCGTGCAGGTGGATCTGAACATGCCGAAGTCGCCGATGAGTCTGGGCGTGGCGTCTCCTCTGGGCATGGGCATGGGCGTGGTATCTCCCGTCGGCGTTGGCATGGGTGTCGAGTCTCCCGCTGGCGTGGGCACGGGCGTGGCCTATGGATCGCCGCTTGCCAGCAAGAACATGGGCGCCAAGAAGAAGGGATACATTGCGAAGGAGAGAGCGGCGGCGCTCAAGGACGAGGAGGATTGGAAGTGCTTGGAGAAGGAGATTGAGGAGGGACATGAGAAGCTGAGACGCGCGACTTCGATGCTGGAGCGCATGAAGTTGCACTTTCCCGGCGCGGCTGAGATGATTGAGGAGGAGGAGGAGGATGTGGAGTGAGATCCACGGCTTTGCGCCTCTGGTGATAGTGCCTGCGTCGTGGATTCTACGCAAGTTTGGTGGAGAGCATCGGGCGAATGTTTCCCCAGTCGTGGTCATAGGTCTCGTCAAGTAGCACGAAATGAGCACAAAGGTCATTGAAAGAAGCGCCTGCGTTGTGGAGAGATTGTCTTGGTGTTTGCTCCGTTGTGGCAGGAGGAGAACAAAGGCGCCTTGTCGGCGTGGTTGAGGGAAGCCCCAACTCTCCCTCGCGACTTCCTCATATTCTTATCAACACTTAACTCGGTTCAGTTTTGACGGCAGGAGCAGGACTTGCGCAAATTCTCGGAACCGAGAGAGCCCGTCTTGACGTCAGAATGGCTCTATTCCTTTTCCAGACTGGAAGGCACCTCGGTGATTGGTTTTTCGACGTCTAAAACCGACCTTCCATTTTTCTGACGGGCCCCAATCTCTCCCAAACACACTTCTTTCGCTCGTTCAGTTGCTCAGTCGTTACAAGGTCCATCTGTACCGTCATCATCCCACTTCGAGACATCATCCATTCCAGACATCATCATTCAATTCGGACGTCGCCATCCATACGACACACCATCGCTCCAGTCCCAGCCAGGTCATCAATTTGCATCCAAGACCCTCAATCTCCCGAACGGATTGTTCATCGATCCCCCGAATCGACCCGAAGAGCACCCAGCTCCCACCTAGTTCCGACCGCACCTTGTTGTCCCTCCCCCCCAACAGACAACTCAGCTCTCCTACCTCGACGACTCGACCAATACGCCACGATTTTATAGTCCAGAGTTCACCAATCTCGAGAACATGGTGCGCAAGTTAATAAAGCGCAAGTCGGTGTACAAGTTGAAGAGCAAGTCGCTGGACGACTTGAAGGGGGAGCAAAAGGCAGAGCCTGAAATCAAGGCAGTGGCCAAGGGGAAGCAAAAGGCGGTTGACCCGGCGGAGGACCCGGCGGAGCAGGGCGCGAAGGCAGGCCTATGCCCGGCATGCCTGCACCGTTGGGATAAAGACAAGGATATGCTCGACGACCTAAGCAAGAACACCCTCGTTTGCAACAGTTGTGGGGTCGAGCACGTCAAAGTCTTCTTTTCGGCCACCGAAAGGGCCAAGGCTGCCGGGGATGTGACGCGGCGCTGTATCGGGCACGAAGGGTGAGTCCGACTCTGCGAACATCAGATTATCAGGTTCGAGGAGCTCCCGTGGTCCAACAAACGGAGTGTGTTTATGCCCAGGCATACCAATACAGACCATGTACGATTCTGTGAGCACAACAATCATAAGCCGACACATCACCCGGCTCGTGGCTTTCACTATAGGGCTTCCAGGAGACCCGAGCCACAGGCGAGGTTCCGAAGCCATGGGTCCTGGGCTTTCCTTGACCTACGACAAGTCGTACATATCCATATTCCACGCGCCACACGCGACAGTCGACAGGCCTATGAGATGATAGGAGGCCCCTAAAACAGATGCGGAATAGGGTAGGCGACTACCTCTTTCCCCAGCCAGGGCCCATGACGAATCCTGAGAAGAGTTTGTTTGACCGACCAGGCTGCATCTGTTTGGCCTGGAGAGGTCGACAGGTCTCTCCCGGCCTACGAGAATCGCTTTGCTCTATTGCGCAAGGCGAGGGGAAGTCTTTTCCAACAATAGCACATGGACATGAGGTCGAGACAAATTTCGGGATTGATGTCCGCCAAGGTGGTGGTCACAGGATAAAGGTCGATGCCTTGTCATGTGGTGATGGGACATGTATGATGTTGCTCTACGATCGGACGATCGTCTGTGCTAGGGCGGCATCGTTGAGACAGCGACTCCTGCACAGAAGAGTCACAGTCGTCGACACCATGTGGCTCGGTGCCATTGCGCCTGACTCGTACAGGCTGTGGGATGACAATGACACAAAGCATCTGTCGTGGTGTGAGGACAGCTTGTGCTCGAACTACTACAGGTACCCGGATAGACCGATCTTGAAACTTGGAGCTTCAAGTGTGAGCAGCCACGGTGGAGGTTTCACCAGCAAGTTCAAACAGAAATTGGGGTCCTTGTTCTAGAGGGGGTGACGAAGTCGGCCTGTTATCACGGCAGTCGCAGCGTTCATGTTGCATTTGAAGCGGACAAACATCAATACTTGACATTGATGAGCTTGGTAGATAATATCTACCCATTGATTCGATCTCCCCTGTGCCATGATGATGTCATTTCATCTCGCTATTGGCCTTGACTCTTACGCTGTACGCGCCTTGAAAGCTCTCCCAGCCGCCTCGCCCCCTTATGCGACAATATAACCATGGGCTTCATGAAGTAGGGCCCTTGCGCTGCTGTCACGGGCCGGCTCCGATCGTGGCCATGCGCAAGCCCTCTAACGAAGCCTTTGAGGAGTGCACGAGGAAAAAGTTAAGGCCAGTATTGCGGGATAATAAGGCATCATGGACCAGGAAGCGCCGGGCATCGTCCCAGACAGGACATTTAATGTCACGGTGTCGACTCAGACTTCTGCTCTTGGCCCCATTGGGCTGTTCAACCAGATCTGGGAGGCAATCCGCGTCTTCGTCAAGTGGGAGGTACTAGCCAGGGTCTGTCTGGCGATGGGCAACACGATTGTTTACGGTAGATACGGTTGGTGGATGTGTCTCAACGTGCTGTGAGAGGGTCACGGTGGGTGTTTGTCTTTGGTTTCTTTTAGTTTCTATTTGATGGAGATGGATATAGAGATGGAGAGGGAGATGGATGTGGATATGGAGATGGAGATGGAGATGGGGATGGGGATGGAGATGGAGATGGAGATGGAGATGGATATGGATATAGAGGTGGATATGGAGGTGGAGATGGAGATGGATATGGATATGGAGATCAGATTTATTGTGCTTGGGAGGTGTGGTGTGGATTTATCGGCTTTGATCCTGACACGGCCGGTTTTGGGAAACTATGGAGGTTTGCTTGGGCGGCAGGTTTGAGCTGAAGACAAAGTCTTGGTTTGGAAGGGTTGGAGGGCCGGAAAGGGGCGAAGGGAGTAGGTTGTTGGTTTGTTGTCCCTTCACTAGCTTAGCTTACAGCGTCAAATTAAAAGGGGGTAGATATTAAGCACGATAGTAATGTCGTCTTGGTGGATGGGATGATGTTTACTTGTTAGTTTATGCGTTTCGGGATTGTAAAATTCCATTGTGAGTCTGGATGGGGAGTACAAAAGGACCCTTGATATCTCTTTCTTTGGATTCAATTTGAACGGCGTTTTCATGTTTCGGCTCCGTTCAGGAACTCCCGTCTGCTTGCTCAATACCCGGGCGGTGTCCCATATTTTGAGAGCACGAAGGCGTTTGGCCCGTGGGTCAGGGTCGGTTCGACTCCTTTTGTCAGATGGACATTATGGATTCTCGTCAAGCATCATCCATCAATCGAATCGCACAAGCCTGAGCAGCGGCTTTCTACCAAAACCAAAGACCGCACATCGTGAATCTACCTACAAACAGCGGCAAAAAGGCCGACCCCCTTACCCCTATGTTCACCACGTGCTGTCCATCCACGCTGCATCGATAATCCCTTTCACCCATAGTCACAAACCCCCCGGATATCGCGGAAGCCAGCACCCACACCTGATTGGCCCCATTCCACAGCCACTCGATATGCCGAACCCCAACATCTCCCGTCGGCGAATGCGACCCTGCCTGCCCGTCAGATGCATCCGCCTATTCAATGAATCTGCGCCGTGTATGTACATGTATGATGCCTTTGGCTGCCGGTGCCGGGATTCCGGTGAGGACATCCATACATACTAGTACGTACTGTGCAGTGTGAGAAATAGGAAAGGATGAGCGTGGAAGCGGATGCAGCATAATCTAAATAAGCCTTGTAAGGGGGATATTGTGCTGCTGCTGCTGCTGCAAGTGGTGGGGTGTGACGGGCGGAGCCAAGTCTCGATCCGGTTCGGGATGGAATAGTACTAATGGGGGGGTTTTGTTCAGGCAGTACATTTTGGTGTGGGATGATAGATCAGATGCAGATGCGCGCGGATGGGAAATGTCTGCGTTTGAACGGACCGAAGGTGCTGTGCCTTTTGCTGGCAGCTTTCGACCAGCCAAGATTGGTGTCTTTACAGTGTAAAATGCGAGCCTACTCCTCGGTTGACCGTGTGTGCGGTTCGGCCAAAAAGGCATCCAGTAATACTGCCGGCCGGGAAGAGGGGTGGCCCATTCCATCCCGTCGTTTGTGATCTCTGCAGTCGTCCTGACTCGGGTGAGATGGGGATGGGAATCCCACGCTGACTGGAACTGAACCGACTATCGAGAACCGGATTCTCCACCAAACAGATGGCCCCTTTTACCCGGGGCCGGTTATAAGCCCAACCCACCTTTGCACAGTGGGAAAAAAGCCGAAGCGTGACACTCCCACAACCGGTACTGTGTAAAAAAAAGATGGTGGGAGATGCCATTTTGTGCAGGTAAGAAAAAGCTTTTCGATTCGCTGCGGGTCAAATGGATTACACGCCCTCCATGGGGGAGGTCCGCTGCGAGTTGTTTGTGCTTTCTCCGAGGGAGATTGGGCTGGGTTTATTTGAAGCGGGCGGCACATTTCGTCGACATGCGGGAGCTGAACTCTCAACAAATTGTTTCGGTCCCATTTGATGTGGGAGGGGAAGTTTTTGTCCCCCCTGGAGAGACCGGGCCTTATCGCCAGCGCAACGCAACGCAGCACACGGCACCGAACGCGTGGTGTGTGCGACGCTTGGCAGCAACCATTGAAGTGAATCCCTCAGACTGGTAATCCATCCCATGCCAATTCACTGCATCCAATGCTATTATCGACAACGGTTAGAGAATCCCGCTTGCTGACGCCAAGAGCAGGACCGTACTTGCGCACACCGCGGCCTCTGCAAAGGCTGCAAAGTGCCGTGTGCAGTGCTCGCCTCGCGTCCGGGCCAGTGGTTTGCCAGCATGCACTTTCCCCAACATCATTATCGATGGGACGCCTACCGAACCGGCAGAAATCCGCTCCTCGACTGGATCAACGGTGCACCGGCAAGCTGTGATCCGTGACGCAAGACCCAGCGAAGAAGAAGGAATTCACCGGTCACACCAGCACGGTGCTGCTGCTGCTGCTGCCGTGCACGTGTGCGTGTGCCGTGAGCCACGAGTTGAAGTTGGGCGACTCCGATCAATGAGAAAGTGGTGTCACGATGATGCAGGAGGAGCGCAGGCTGGGTGATGAGGTGGGCCAGTCCCAGACTCGGAGGGCCTTCCATGACGGGCGCCGAGAGTCGGGATTCGGGGAGGGGCAGTCAAGTGACCATTGACTTTGCGGAGAAAGACTCCATCCGTTTCTCCATGTTTGCGAAAATCCGGGGGTGGAAACGCGTTAATGCTTGGGGGATTCCACCGCTGATCCGCAGACTTTCGGGGCAACAAACCAGACTCGAACTGGCGTTGAGACTGGGAAGGACTGGTGTTGGGATTGGCTTTGTCTCCAAGACACGGAGGAGTGGGAGTCGTCCCTTGGCTCCTGCAAGCCACCTTCGCAATACCAAGGCTTGGCTACACCACCGCTGAGACTGCTGGCTTGCTGCGATCCAGGAACCGGCGACGACCAACAACGTGGCAATCTACGTCATGCGCGGCGGCTCCCAGGTCCCTCCTTTCCAGCGGTGCGGTCACGATAGTTACCGTCGGGTCCCAATGTAGGACTCCCGTCGAGCTGGGACGCCATATTATCGTTCATGGGGTTTTGGCGCGTCTTTGGGATTCTGCGATCACGATCTCCCGTTTTCGAGGGGGGGGGGCGGGGGGTGGGTTGCGATGGGGCCGGGTCATTGCTGCTGCTGCTGCTGCTCCTGGCTGGCTGGTCGATGGTTCGCCGGCTGTTTGCAGTCTTGGCGGGGGTGATATGGAAAGTAACTTTTCGCGGCTCTTAACAAGCGACCGCGAAGCCTCCCCCCCCCGTCCCCCTGAGGGCACGCCTTGGCTGCGCCGCACCCGTATGCCGCGCCCGAAGCTGCAGCCAATGCCGTTGCCCCTCGCCAAGTTTTCCCTTTCGTCCGAGCCGGATGCTTGATTGCACCCTCACTCTCGTTGAGAGGTGTCTCTGGACTCGAGCTCCTGACAGGTCTTGGAAAACTCACCAATGCAACCAGCGTGAGAGTGATCACACTCTGGGCTGATGGCAGACGCTGGGCGCGCCACAGCCACCGCAACGTCCACGGGGACACTAGGAAAACTAGCAAGTGTTGGTGCAGCCAGCGTCAAGCGTCGAAACGGACGCCGGCGTGCGCAAAATCGTCATCGCCGCGAACGGCACTCATCCCCGTTGCCATGCGGCGCGGCCACCTCCCATTCCTTGCGCGGGAGAGTGCGAGGGGTGATCGTCCCCCTTGGCGCCATCGTGTCAGTGGTGCCGAGACAGGACGCCCAGAATGCCAAGCGGGGGGAAGCTCGGTCCCTTTTTTGCGAATGCCGTGCAGCATGGCTCAAGCCGTTAGCGCTGGCCTGGCGAAACAGGATGCGAAAAGAATGCCAATGCGCGCTGAAAGATATCGAACAATTGCACGATTTGCCATTTGCGATGGCGTGGTGACGGTCGCCAAAACGCGGGGATGGTTCAAGCTAGGAGGAGCGGAAGACGCCACGACGTGGTTGATGGCACCATGGTTGCGCGCGGCGTGCCAGCTGAGGAGTTCGCCGACCTGGGGTAGCTGCCCTACCAGAGCTGCAAGTTCCAGACCTGGAATGAGGGGATCCCGAGGTCGAAAGAGGCTCACAGCGAGGTGGGTCCAGGGGTCTTTAGCATCATGGGGAAATGGAGAATGAGGTGGGGAAAAATAGAAATTGCGGAGGTGCAACGGCGCGCGCTGGGCACTCTGGGGATAGTGGAACGCGGTGGATTGTGGGCAAGGACAAGCCAGCTTCTCTCTCACGAACTGCCAGGCAGGGTTCGCATTGAGCTTTTCGGGCTTGTCGCCGGCGAGATTTTTGGTGGATTTGCTGGCGACACGAACTCGAGGCTCTCAGACGCGCGGTGCTGAGGTGCTGGCTTCGAACTTCTGCTGGCAGCCGGTACCGCTTCCCGGCGCTGTTGGGAAGGAACGCCCACCGGGGCAGGGTGCGGAGATGGCTGCCACCTTCCCTCTTGGGAGCTTGGTTGCAGACTGCAAAGACCGACATTCGGTCAACGGAAAGCGAATGGCCAAAATTCGGTTCAATATTGCAACTGGGCGACCGCAATTATCGACCGCTGGCACGGATCGCAGCCTGCGTAGACGCGGCGCGGCGAATGAGATGAGAGAATCTCTTCTTTCCTTGCTTACTCAGGATGTTTCTGTATCATCTTCTCAGCTTTGGCCAGTGTGTTTGCTGCGTGTTTGACCTCTGCGATGCAGCTTGCTGACCGCAAGGCAACCACGTCACGTCAGGCTCGCGACTCGATCGCTGGCTGGCTCTGCCCTAATCCGATCCTCCCCTCACCTCAGCTCGCAGTCTGTGCCCCGCGCCCGCACACGCACTCCGGCGCGCGCCCACCTCCCGAGCGAGCACACCACCCGCCCGCACACGGATCTGTGCGCCAGGCCCGGGCAGCTCAAGCAAGAAAGCTTCCAGAAGCATTTCAATGCTTCTTTTCCTTTGGTCCGCGCCGTCCCTAGGTCATTTCCGAAACCAAGCGCGCTTGTTGTTTTGCGATCCGGCAGCCGAACCAGAAACGGCGCGCGCATGGGAAAATAGAACAAAACGAAATGCGCAGAGATGAATCAAGTGATGCGCACCGCAAAACAGAACATTGCAGCGGTGGAGACGATCCGGGCGATCCTCATGCCCATCCCAACGTGGGCGGCGGCAAGGTTGAGGTCGCACAAGATTGCAAAGATTGCCTCCGAGCGCGATGCTGATGCTGCGAGACGACAATCTGGACGGAGCAATCTGGTCGTCAGCAACGGAACGAATACGTATCTGCGACTTCATGCGGTACCCTCCCTCGTCGATTTTATCCATCTGCCCGAAAGCTTCAACCGGAGCGCCGTTGGTGGCAGCCACGTGTGGGGAGAGATTTGGGGCGGCCTTGGCTGCGTTTGGCTGGCTTGGCCTGGCCCTGGCGCCCGGCAGGCTTGCCGGTGGTGTGCTAATAACGCACCGCCAGTTCTGGACACCGTCCCTCCTTTTGTCCACTTCTTTTCTTACCGTAACTTGGGTCGACGTCTCTGACCAGAACAGACGCGCCAGCAGACGGACCTGACCTTCATTTGTCCAATAATACCCTGCCGCGAACGAGCCAAGCCGGACGAATTATACAGATCCGGGCTGTTGGACGCCCACCCGACACAGTTTCTCACGGGAGGTGGACACGCTGAGGTGCTGGGCAGCCCGCTGCCCGTCCATCGTTCGGCTGCAACCCCGCGCACACGCCAATCTGCCAATCTCTCTCCAATCTCGTTCTCGCAAAAAAAGAAGTCGCCCACTCGTCCGCCCCTCCCGTCCTGTTTGAACTTGGCTCTGCTGGTGCGGTGCACACAACAAAAAAGAAGAGCCCTGCAGCCAAGATGGGTCTGGGTCTTGGCCGACGCAGGTGGATCGGCCGGCCCACGGTTGCTGCTGCCACTCCCTCCCGTAACGACATCTCGTTTACTTTGCGGTATCAAGGTCATCCTGGCCCTCTGTGCCGGATTGCTGAGCCATATCCGGTTGCATTCGAATACTACGCGGTACTATCAGCCCGTCCAGTCAGGGTCTTGCCTGCACGTCCCCTCTGTTTGAACCACCCCGTCTGATCCAGCTCTCGTGGACGCCTCCACGTTTGTTCGGATTGGAGAACGTGCGAGACATTGGGGTCCTGTTTTTTCTGCGCGGTGAGAGCAGCGCAGCGAGTGCTGCAATTTTTGGAAAGAATGCACGCCCGCTGCCAGCCAAGCAACGAAGATCCCTCCCCGTTTCGACCGCCACAGCAATGTTGGCAGCCCGCCAGAAAACGCCCGTCCAGTCTTGTGTTCCCCGACAAGATAATGGGCGCGCTGGGCGGGCAACTAATGCGCCGATGGCTGAAACCCCCCCTCCACCCCGTCGCTCTCTCCCCCGCTTGGCCGACGTACCTTTTCTCCTCTCGCGTCAAGTACTAGTGCACTTTTTCTTTTCTAGGTACTACTGCCTCCAGTCCGAAGGATGGACGCTTTGTAGCCTGATCCGCACTCCCCTTTCCAGACACGGCCTGCCATTGAGCCGGGGGGTGGTTGCTGGGCAGGTAGAGTAGCGCTCCAAGGCTCGGATTAGCTCCCCCCAAATTCCCCATGGGCAATATCAGTTTGGCAAAATTGCCCATGCCCCATGCTTGGTGCATTACCCACTGGCAAGTACGGAGTGGAGTACTCTGCGCACTCGTTGGATTGGATCCCCAACGCTACCCTTCGCACCTTCCCTGGGCCACGGTTCGAGCGGCGATACTGACATATATAAGGCAACCGCGTCCCAGCAACTTCCTGCCGTACCCCATCCCGACCCTGCTCCTACCTTCCCTCCATTTCAAGGACTTGGCTCGAGTTCCCAATCCCCAGGATTTGGATTCTCCCCTCATCCTCACCTCCGCCCTTTCCTTCCCCAACAACAACACATCACCCTTGGGCAAGCAACCATGGGCGCTCCTCCCCCCGAGGTGTCCACCCCCCCGGACGTGCCGACCACCGAGTCGGACAGCGTCACCAACGAGAAGGGCGTCTCGAAGCCGCAGTACGCCGAAAACGCCGGCAGCATCGAGTCCGCCGAGCCCTGGGACGAAACCGCTACCAAGCAGCTCCTCCGCCGCATCGATCTGCACCTCATCCCCTTCCTCGCCTTGCTGTACCTGCTCTCCTTTTTGGACCGCACCAACATCGGCAATGCCCGTCTCGACACGCTCGAGGCCGACTTGGGCCTCGACAAGTCCAAGAACCAGTACAACGACGCGCTGGCCATCTTCTTTCCCTTCTACGTCGCGGCCGAGATTCCGTCCAACATGGCCATGAAGCGGTGGCGGCCGTCGATTTGGATTCCGAGCATCATGGTCGCGTGGGGTATTTGCTGCACGCTTATGGGTGTCGTGCACAACTATGCCGGTTTGATGGCGGCGCGGTCGGCGCTGGGCGTTGCTGAGGGTGGTTTGTTTCCGGGTATTACTTATTAGTGAGTTTTGACTTGAAGGAGAGGGAGAAAATGGGAAGCGATGAATGCTAACAAAAACAGCATCACCATGTGGTACAGGCGCCATGAGTGTGGTCTGAGAATGGCCATCTTCTTCTCGGCGGCTACCGCTGCTGGTGCCTTCGGCGGTCTCCTGGCTCGCGGTATCATGGAGATGCGCGGCGTTGCGGGGCTTTCGGGATGGAACTGGATCTTCATTCTCGAGGGTATCCTTACCATCATCGTTGGTATTTTTTTTCCCCTTCATTGTCACGAAGGATGGCGAGACTGACGGACTGGACAGCCCTCTTTGCCTTCTGGGCCATGTACGACTATCCCGCCACGGCCAAGTTCCTCTCCCCTGCTGAGAAGCAGGAGGTGCAGGACCGTCTCAAGCGCGACCGCTCCTCGCTCGCCGATGAGTTCGACATGAGGTACTTCTGGGCCGCCATCAAGGACTGGAAGATTTGGGTGCACATGTTCATCACCATTGGCGTCTACACCGGTCTCTACTCGTACGCCCTGTTCCTGCCCACCATCGTCCGCGATCTCGGCACGTACAACGCGCACACCTCGCAGCTCATGACTGTGCCCCCGTACTTTGTCGCCTGTATCTTCTGCATCGGCGCCGGTTGGTACGCCGATAAGAAGGGCCAGCGCGGTATCTTCATGATTGGCTTCATGTGCATGGCGTAAGTTCTCACTCAGCTCTCATCGCATTTCGACTTCTAACAGGGAATAGTATCGTCGGATTGATCATGCTCATGGCCACGCAAAACCCCGGTGTCAAGTACGCCGGCTGCTTCCTCCTCGCCTCGGGCATCTACCCCAACGTGCCCCAGGGTGTGGCCTGGAACGGAAACAACATTGGCGGTTCGCTCAAGCGCGGTGTCGGCATTGCCATGCACGTCGGCTTCGGCAACCTCGGCGGTACCATCTCGGCCTACCTCTACCTCGCCAAGGACGGACCCCGCTACTACTCTGGTCACGGCACCCTCCTCGCCTGCCAGTTCATGGCGCTCTGCCTGTCCGTCTTCATGACCATCTACCTGCGCCGCGAGAACGCCAGGAGGGACCGCGAGTACAAGCCCCCGAGCGAGTACACCGAGGAGGAGCGATATGCCGAGCGCGAGAAGGGCGACAATGCCACCTTCTTCCGCTATACCATCTAATTCACTCATTTACGGGAAGGTGGGAGAGGAGGAAGGGGCTTTTTCCTGTTTATATGTCATGTTATACTATACCATATTGAGTTGAACATACTCTTTGGGTGGAAAATTGATGTTGTTCTGGGATGCACATCCGCTGTCATTTTTGGTGATTGTTGGGGAGGAGAGGTGACCACGTGATTTACGCATGACTCGATGCCAAGATTTTGCTCATGATCGGGACTTTGTCGTATGGGGGCCGCAGCGGGTGCGGTTCCCGTGGTGGATGGAGTCGCCCGATCACGGTTGGAGAGGCGAGAGGCAGGTGGGCTATTCCGATTTTGGGGCATCGTGTCGAGTTCAGTTGGCTGTCACAAGCTGAGTCTTGTCGGTGAGACAGTGATGACAGCCGTCAAGATCGAGCGGGCGATTGCACAGCAGCAGACACATGTCTCTGTCAGGACAGTGGTACGCGCGATGAGACAGGAGCACCACAGCGTGACGCGACAGAGCGTCTCGATCTCGCCCGACGCGACGGAAACATCCGTGTCACTTGCTTCAGTCTCCAGCAATTTTTTTTGAAGCTTTTTTTTCTTGGGATTGACGAAAGACGCGTCGCTGTCGCGGCGGTCTTATTTTAGAAGGTAAGCTGACTTTTGCCGGAAGCTTGACCTGTGAGCTTGAGTAAGCTGCTCACAGATAACAGACGAGAGGCCGTGATTGGTCGGGAACGGTTGGATATTATCGTTTGGGGGCAGTGATGTCTTGTCGTCGATGCCAATGCGTGCCAGTGTCCCGAGGGTGGGAGTCCAACTTTTGTTTCCTTCCTTTGCTACTTTTGAGAAGAGCGTTTCACTCAATATTTGTCACTCTGGAAGAAAACTGGAGATTTATTTCTTTCTGTGCCCCTGAAGCTTTGCGGTTTGTTGATTCATTTGTGTTCACATCTTGGTTCGTTCAGTCGCATCGCGCGCCAAGGATGCGCATCACACTCTGTCTCAGCGCGGCGGCCAGCGTCCTCCTCGCAGTAGTTCCACAAACAAGCGCCGACCATTCGGCCGAAGTCCAATGTTTTGCGCCAGATGGGAGCCTCGCGCCAAACGACACCATCGTTCCGTGCAACAACCTCGGCATCACACAATCGGGCATCCAGTCGAGTTGCTGTCAACTCCAGGGCGACGAGCACACGCGGGATCTCTGCACGGCGACCGGTCTCTGTCTGAACAATGGCATTGTGCGAAGGGGATTCTGCACCGACAAGACGTTTAACAATCCGCATTGCGTCAAGGTTTGCACCAACGCAAATGTATTACCCCCTTTTCCTTGACGCGGCGACCCCTGAGATGGAACTGACAAACTGTCACCAGGCCGGCGGAAATCCAAATGGCTTCGCTGAAATGACCTCTTGCACCGACGGGACATACTGCTGGTTCGTCACCCCCCCTTCCCCATTTCCACCCGTATCCCATCCCCAATCCTATCACCCACCCTAACCCCTCCCTTTTAGCGGCCGCAACAACCTCACCTGCTGCGGCACCCCCTGGGCCATCGAACCCCCCACCGTCGTCTCCTCGGCCCTCACAACCACCATAACCGCATCCCCCTCATCCTCCCCATCAAACACCAAAACCCTCGCCGGCCTCGGCGCCGCCCTCGGCACCGTCCTCCTCCTCGCTCTCGGTTCCACATTCTACCTCCTCCGCCGCATCCGCGCCCTGAAATCCTCGCTGTCCGACTCCCAGCCCCTCCTCCTCTCGCGGCACTCGGCTGAGCTGCACGCCTTGCGCGGAACCGGAATGGGAATGGGTATGGGCACGGGGAAATCCCCCCTCGCAAGTCCCACACCGAGCGGCCGCGGCACGCCGAAATATATGCTCGCTGCGAGTCCGCTTCCGAGTCCGGCCATGTTGGCGGGGGGAAGTCCGCGTGTGAATATGAATGCCGGTATGAACATGAATACAGGGATAAATATGCAAGAGGCGGAAATAGAGAGGTTAAAAGGGCTGTATCCGCAGGATAGCGTGGTGCAGCAGAGTCTGAGGAGGGGGAGTCCGCCGGTGGGAGGGGGGCTGGATTACTTGTTTAGGGCGAGTGAGTTGGATGGGGCGGGGGTTCAGCAGAGGGGGGAAGGAGTGGTGGGTGGGAGGGGGAATCAGGTGTACGAGGTTCCGGGGCAGGGGAGGGAGGGGTGGAATGGGAGTCCGGGGTTGAGGGGGCAGCAGAGGGGGGTGGGGAGGTGATGGGAGGGACTAAGGGGGCGGCGTTTTGTTTCTGGGTAAGAGACTTAGCTGCATTTTCGAGGTATGGTGTTGGAGGATAACAGCGAGGTATTGCATTGGATTGGTAGCATGGCATGGCGTTGGGATAGGTGCACTTGTTTTTATTGCTATTCAGAGTTATGGGGTTGGGATTGCTTTCTGACATTGGGCCTCTGAATCAAATGCTTGAAAGGGGTAGCAGTCCGGGCAGTTATCTCGGATATGTCAACCTGGGAAGATTTCGTACTGTGATTCGTTAATCTGTACCCAGGATCTGCGTTGTGAGTGTCTGCAGAAGTAGGTAATGTGGCATTGTTTTCCTGTTCTTTAACAGCCTGAGCTGAACCCGGCGTGTTTTCTAGATTGCAACAAAGTCGCGCATCTCATCCACTGGCTGAGCGGAATAGCAAATACTGAAAACATGATTTGCGTAGCGCAGCCACAACTTCGCGCGCCGCCAAAGCTAAAATAATCAGATTTAGGAGCATATCCCATCGCCGGCTTAGGTACAAAAACCAAGCTTCAATCAGCCCCGGCGTGGCAAAACAAAAAGGGGCATCAAGCGGAGAAACAGAAAAAGTCAAATCCAAGCCCTGATCGCAGGTGGCTTATTTTATACTTTTTGGGCGTGCCGACGTCGGCCAGTGACAATCTGATAAAGCCTGTTGCCGCTACAGGCATGGCGAATAAAAAACAAGAATGATAATACTTTCGTTTCCCGAAGAGATGGGCCCATGAGGAAGCACGATGTCGTCGCCTGCAGGATTCGAACCTACGCCCCCGAAGGGACTGCCTCAGCTGCGAATGTAGCAGGGCAGCGCTTTAACCACTCAGCCAAAGCGACAGATGGATGTGTTTTGACGGGGGAAGCGGAAGGTTTTGTTGGCTTTATTTCGCAAAATGGCGCTGTGGCGTGTTTGTGGACCTGGACTGCGGATTACCCCTTTTTGATGTGGGTCCGTTGTTTCTACCCCTTTTTCCGAGCTCAGCGGCGCCTCTGATCATCAACAGCGGCAGCAGAGTGCATTTTGCATTTTCCCACAGTAGGCCTAAGGCAGAGCAATCCTTCTCTTCGCAGCCAAGGCCTGCGGAATCTTCTGAATTTCGAAGATATTATCTGGCCAGCAGAACTGAACCACCCTGACCAACAACCTACCTAGGCAACAAACTTCGCGGGCCGTGATTTAGCTTTTGCAACCCCGTGGGTGCTGCAGTGAGGCTGTTGGGAGGCTCAGTCTTGAGGCGACCAATGAAGAAGCCTCAAATACGACGGTGCGCCCGTCTCGGACCCAACACACCGCACGAAGAAATCCGAGTTGTCAACTTACCGACCTCCTCGCATTCATAGAACATCCCGAGGACTTCGTGCCGTTAACACCTCCGACATATCCGCTAAAATCCGCAATATCCGTGAATGGTTACTGATCTCCAACACAGATAAATAGACGCAGCTGCAATCATTTTGCATTGTGAAGTAGAGGACAAGAACAACCGAAGGAAAAACAACTGAACCGCTACACATTGCCTTACCTTGAAACATCAACTCCAACATGTCAGAGCAATCCACATACCCGCACTCTCTCGCCTCCCTCAGCACGCGTGAGGCCATCACCGACGCCGTCCACCGCGCGCTTCTCGGCTGCGACCGCAACGACGCCGCCATTTTCACCTCTGCGTGGGTCGGAGAAGACGTCACATTTGAAGTGAACGACGGCGAGAAAAAGGTCATCCCCAGCCTTTCCACAATCTTCACGGCCGTCTTCGACAGGATCGGACCCATGGACACCTCGCACAGCCTCGCCAATGTCCGCGTCGATGTCCAGGACGGAGCCGACGTTGCTCATCTCACGGGTACCTCTACGGCGCAGCACTGTCCGCCTGGTCGGGGGAGGGAGCCGGATGGTCCCAAGTTTTGTGTGGGTAGCCAGTATGATATCCATCTGTTGAAGGACGAGGCGAGTGGCATGTGGAAGATTAAGAAGTGGGTGTTGAACGTCACGTGGACGCAGGGCGACCCGTCGGTGATGCAGTCCATGAGGCCGGTGTAAACTTGTGTATCGGGCCTGGTTGATGACTTCCAGTTCAACATGATGAGCGCTGGAAAAGAATAATTTGATTTTCTGCCCCCATGTACAAGGACTGTGATATGCTAGACTCAAAGACCCCAGAGGAACCATGTCTTGTACCTCCTTGCTTCTCCAGCGACACCCATTCCAACATCCAATTTTGTTATCCAACCCATAGCCCTGCCCATTCCTACCAACCCACACCCCAGCTCTAGACACAAATACCCCCGCAATCAGCCCTACACACAAAAGTTAGCTCTCACCTCTCATCCACAACACAACCCAAGTCCAACAAGCCAACGAAGAAAAAAAGTGCAACTCACCCCCCATTCTTGGGATCACAATCATCCCTCGGATCATCCACACAAATCTTCCCCCCATCCTTACACGCAAACCCCGCGAACCCCCCGCAAAACTCGGGCTGGACGCATATCCCCGGCCTATCGCACGCCATGCCGCACCCGTGCACGTACGGATCATCCACGCAGATGTAACCCTTGGGACAATCCACGGGCTGGATGCGCATCCCGCCGCAGGACTGGTACTTTGTCTTTGTCGGGCGCGGGGCCGGACGGGTGGGTTTGGTGGGGGATGTGTGCTTGGTGGAGGTTGGGAGGGGGGGTTTGGTGGTGGGGATGCAGCGGCCGGCGCAGTTTTCGCCGCGGTCGCAGGAGGGGTCGAGTTTTTCGCAGGTGTAGGAGGATGGGCAGGGGGCGATGCGGAAGCCGCAGGGGCGGTGGTCGTCTTCTTGGGGGAGTTGGGAGGCGAGGGCGGTGGTGCCGAGGAGGGAGGCGAGGAGGAAGGGGAGGTGCATTTTGTTGGAGTCTAGGTAACTGTTGGCGAGAATGGAGATGTTGGTGGATGGCGGTTGAGAGTTGGGTCAAGTAAAAGTCTGGGCAGATATCTGGCATTTATAGCCGGAATGGGAATGCCATTTGGTGTTTTTGGACATGTACCAGAGTAGAGAATAAGGTAGCAACGTCATATCGAGTAATACGTAGAAATACGAAGAGACATTTTGTGCATGTGGGCTAAACAAGCTCAGGGGTTCCGCGCTGGTAGCGAGTCTTGATCGAGGTGGGAGCACACTAATCGAGCCATCAATTGAGACGGTCGTCGCACCGATAATTTCGCAGTCATGGCCACAGCGGGGAACCAAGTTGCCACATTTTCCAGGGACGAAGCGGAGAGTTTCAGCCCGGAGCCCGTTCGGGCGTCGTTTTCGTTGTTCAGTGGTCGCATTCACCATTCCACAGACTTTGTCGGCTGCTATTTTTAGCTCCTGGATAATATCCTGTTCCTAGCGCCAAGACCGCCGAGGCTGGAATCCGGGGAAGGGAGAATACGCTTGCATTCCACAGCCGCAGGGACGATCGGGACGGGTTCCAGTTGATCGGCGTGAGACGGGCCAGGATTGGTCCGCATCTTCTCCCTTGTGTTCCCATTCAACCATCCCAACATCAGACCACCCGACGACAGTCAACATCGCAACTCGGCCCCGAATCGTCCCTCCACGATGCGATGCGCTGATGGTGAGGGCGCAGGGGGCTTTTAGCGGTGACAGCGGTTGTTGAATGAACTCGTCGGATGGTGTGGTCGGGGCAGTAGGCTTTGCTGGTGATGATGTTTTCGGCTCAGGGGGTGGCAGTGTGCCGCTTGGTTTTGGGAACTCGAGGTAAATTTGGGTAATGTTGAGCTGAGTGTGCGCAGGTTTGGAGGACGTGTCATAGGAATCGAAGGGGTTTGAGGGGGTGATGGGGGAGTGGAAGTCACCGGCAACCATGTGAGCCTGCTGTTGGAGGTTCCCTGGGAGAATTGGGATAAAGTGATGGGAAAGAGGATGCTGCACATCTCACCAATGGCACAGCAATATGTTATAAGCGCAACAGTGACTGGGGCTTAACGAGACATTTGGTCGCAAGGTCGAAGCAAGCGATACGCCATTGCTCCTGATATCATTGCAAACACACACACAAGGCGAACCTATCAAGCTCTGATGGGAGCAAGTGTTCACCTCAGGTTGTATCGGCATGCTGTCCTTCCTTGGAGTCACAGCTCCCCGCCTTTGAACTCCTGGATTGACACGACACCAAAGCAAGACCTTCCGCCCTAGTCCCGTCTCCAACTGCGTCTGGTGTTGGATACTGGCATGATCTTTGCTTGGCCGTACTGTAAAGATGTGAGTGGCGCTGTTACAGGCCGAAAATGGCATCCCATCCATGGCCCTTGTCTCCTCGGGGGTTGGAATTCTTTATCACCGCGGTGCAGGCGCAGTTCCATAGCTCTAGTTCTCTACCACCGAGACAATGCCCGAAACAACAATGCAAATGTTAAAAAGCTGACATCTCGTTCCGCCTTCTCCTCGCCCCTACCACTCCTCACCTGCTATCAAATCCTTCAAAAACTTGATATCATTTCTCAACCCCCCCGCATACGCCCCCTGGGGATCCGAGAAGATCTCCGTTCTTCGCAAACTCGCCTCCGCGTACTTTAGCGCCCCCTTCCAATCCCCCCTCGCATGATGAAACATCATGAAGCCCTGATAATACTCTCCCCTCTTGACTTCCAGCCCTTCCTTCTCCACAATGTCTTCGAATTCCTCAATGAGCTTTTTGAGTTGCGGAAGGGAAGTGCTCGAGTCTTCCATCTTGTTGTAGAGATCTGCGAGTTTCTCGCGGCGGGCGTCCGAGGCGGCGAGGGCAGAATGGGAAGCGGTGCACATGGCGCAGGTGCATTTGAAGGACCAGTTTGCGAGGGAGCGTTGGCGGTACTTGGTCGGCATGCCGAGGGGGATGTCTGGGGGTGTTAGTGTGTAAGTCAGATAAGAGGGGTGAAAAGGGGCGGTACAGCTGATGGTGATTTCCTCGCCGGGCTTGATGTCTCTCGTGGCGACAACGCGCATCCCGAGATCGCCGGATTGGAATTGCGGGAAGGAACTGTAAATATCAGCTTCAACCATCCCCCTCAAAATCCGTCTGCATAACTCACTTTGCGTCACAACCATGGTTAATCCTCTGCCCTGAAGTCAGCAAATCCCTTCACCCTCCCCACCACACATCCCCCACTCCCCAGCTTCAAAAAAAAAAAAAAACTCACAGCAACCTCCGGAAAAACCCCCTTCATATCCCTCCCCCCCAAAAACAACCCAAACGCATTCGTCCTCACCAAGTCCTCCACAACATGGACATCCCCCCTCTCCCCGCTCCGCGCCATATCCTTAAACCTCCTCCCATCCCCCGCCGTCTCCAACCCCTCCACCATCCTTGAAAACGCCCTCCACCCCTCCACCGGCCCCTCCTCCGCCTCAGGCGGCATAAACGTATTATCCACCACCATCGCCGGGTACGAAGTCATGATGACCGTGAACTTTGGTATGTGTCGCGTGGCGAGGACGCCGTAGCCTTTTCCCTTTAGAGGGAGGATGCGGTAGGGGAGGGTGGTGAGTTGGGAGGGGGAGAGGGTTCCGTTGTGGGCGAGGTGATGTCGGGCGTGGTAGGCGGGGAGGGGGTCGGATGCGGCGGTGGCGATGATGGTGGCGACTTGGGGGGTGGTGAGGAGGGAGAGGCCGGTGCCGAGGTTGTAGGAGGGGGAGGTGTAGATGCAGAATTTTTGGGTGGAGAGGATGGAGCGCGGGGTGAGGCAGGAGGGGGGGAGGGTCCAGGGGGTGGGGGAAAGGGGGGTTGTGTCTGAGTCGTCGATGAGGGCTGAGGAGCAGGTTGTGGTGTGGGGGGTTAGGGGGGAGAGGGGGATTGGGGGGCATTGTTGTGGGTTGGGGAGGGTAAGGGAGAGGGTGAGGGGGAGGGAGGAGAGGGTTAGGATAAGGAGGGTGGTGGTTGGGGCCATGGTGGTTGTCTTTTTGAGGTTTGGGCTGTGGGAGGGTTGTGATGTTGAGACTGGTCGCCGTGGAGGTCGAACGGCTCCCGAAACCGCAAGCGGAAGTCAAGTTCTCAACCTTTCCGTTTGAGTCTTGGGGGAGGGGACTTCATCAGGTCTCGAATCAGCAACACATGTTGGGGTGAAGAGTTTTGGCGACGAGCAGACGTCAGAATATGATTTCCTTAGCCTCTAGAAGGACACGTCCGAATTTTCCTCGGTCAATGCTGTTATGTCATTTGTCCGAGCAAAAGCCAAGTTAGTTGTGCGGCCGACACAGCTTGGCACCGAGAAGTCGATATAGCCGGTTTGGTTCAACACTCGGTAATTTGCTTGGAGGCTCGGCGGGTGCCAAGTCACTTGGCGGTCTCCACGCAAGGGATTCAGAGTGGAAGAGCAAAGGAAAAGGAGAAAGAAAAGAAAAATAAACATGAGACAATCTGCAGTGAATTGATACGTTAAACAGGAAGTAAATGCGTCATTCCGGTCAGACAAAACTTGATGCGGTCAAGACCTGGCTCTGACTTTGGTCCATGTTGAGGCTTGGAGGAGTTCGAGCCTTACTGCCGCCACCATGACCCCTATCTCTCCCAGAAAGCTACATCGTAAGAAAAGAAATCGGCCCATACGAGACCGCAGGCTCTCGACACATCACGTCCCTCCAACCCCCCTCGCACGCGTCCAAGGGTCGGCTAACATGTCATCGGCGCGCGGGGCCGGGGATCTGGTACGCCTTGCCGTTGTTGTCGAGTTTGCCGTTGCCACCGTAGATGCTGATGGTGATGCCGGGATGGTTGCTGCCTGCAAAGAATCTAAGTTTTATCTCCTTTCTGCGTTCGACCAACGGAACTGTCACTTACTATAGGCCCCGGGGAAGCTGACCGTCTCGGAGGGAATCTTGGAGCCCGAGTTCTTCACCTTGATCTGGACGCACGACAGGTAGAACTGCGCGTCGCCTGTCTTGTAGGCCGAGTGAAGGGCCAACGTTTCCACGCGCAGCAGATAGTCGCCGGGGGCAAGGCAGGTCGGGATGTTGAAGTACACCCAGCCTCGGTTCTTGATCATGTTGTCGACGCCCCAGGTCCGGGTGTTAGTGTCGAAGCCATCGTGCCAGATCTTGAACCTGGTGGAAGCGTTAGTTACTACTGTACAAATGGGGTTTGAAAGGAAGAAGTAGGTACCATCTCAGTCCGTTCAACCCGGCGGATGCTGCGTTGTCCACCTTTGCCATGTAGGCCATCACGGGCCCTTTGTGCGAGCTAGCAATCAAGCCATCCGAGTTGGCATACTGCTTGCCGCCGATGATGTGTCCCCACCACCCTCCAATCCTATCGCCGGCCGAGACGTTGATGACGGTTCCGGACTTGGTGCCCGGGGCGCCGCAGACCATGTCCTGGCTGTTGACATTTTGGACGGGGTTGTTGTTCCGGGGGGGCTCGGAATCCCACAAGTTCTCCCTGATCCTTGCCGTTGACTGAGATCTTCTATAAGGCCGTGTCAGGGACTGTGAAGATGAGACGAGGAAAGGAGGATTCTCTTGCCTGGAAGATGGCATGGGCGTCGACGGCAAGGCCGTAAACGAGGAGAGACGCGAGAGAGAACTTCATGGTGGTGAACTGTTGGAGAATGTAGCGGTGGACAGGAAGACGAGGCTGGCCTACTTACCTGGAGACTGGCACAACACGGCGATACTTATACACGGGCTCCGACGGTAAGTGGAGGGCGGCATGCCGTTCGCTTCCCCGCCATGCATTGTACCCACATGTTCGTCCGAGGCGCCTCCGAAAGATCTATATCCCGGATTCATAAGACGGCAGAGAGATCGGGAGGCACAATGTAACGGGTGACCCGGGAAACAGGGTACTGTGACCGCTGTTATCGGTAATACCTCCCCGCTGTCAGTTCATGCTGGCCAAGAAGCGGTGCCAGTCGCAGGGGGGGAAAGGAGCCAGCCGGTTCTAGAGGGGACCGGGTTGATTGGTGTGAAATCTGCATGCTAGCCCTAAAGGCTGATTGCTAGTGTGACGGCGGTCGTGGTGCAAACAGGCCCGAGGTACGGTGCAAAGAGGCATTTCCGTCGTGAAGACTCTGTGTTGTTCATATGTAGGGGCCGTGCAAAATGATCTGGTGATGTTGTCGACAGAGCCGGCTGCCATTGTCGGCAAGTGAAAGGGTGGACGACGTCCGGAAAGGTCAATGACGATCCCGATCCATCGATCTGTGAGACTGGGCTTTAGATTGTGGCATAGATGAAGCGGCGGCCGGTAGAGCCACCTCGGATGCCCAGCCCAGAGGTGTTCATGCTAGTCCCCACACCCACTAGATGATGTAGGACACGGAAGCAAGCAACGGCATTGGCTAAGTGTTGGTTCGGGCCATGATGTCGCGAGGTACGAGGTGTGGATGACATGTGAGGGTTGAGGACTCCAGCCTCCGAAAGGGGGCGTCAAGTACCTAACATTCTGCCAAGCCAGAAAAAGATCATGATCTCAAGCACGGCCCGGGGGTCGTGAACAACAGGTCATTCATCTAAAGACGACGCTGGCCTAGGCCGGCACCATGCACACAAGATCTGGTGAAGAGAATGGATGGATATTCTACCTCGCCACGCCAAGTCGTTCCATCAAGTCCGGCCGGATCACCGATTACCTAGGTAGGTAGCTTACTAGTATTTCACAACGAAACGCCGGAAACCTGAAGCACTGCAGTTGTCAACTGCGAAGTAAATCCGTTCCACCAGTAGCGTGGGGAAAATCAGGAACTTTGCCGTGAGTGTAGGTGTTGTATGTTGTGGTCCGCAGACTCATCGATGCCGGAGGCTGATGACTCGAGGCTTTATGTTTGTCTACTTCCTATTTGGGAAGCCTGGAGCAGTTCGCCGCTTGCATGATGAAACAGGCGCGCTTGTGCCCTCGGTTAAACACTTCAGGTTTCAATAACAATATTGCTCCACCAATCATGTCCTCGTCCAAGTTTACATGTCAGTCAGGTCAGAGCCTGGTCGTGACCGGAGATTATACAAGAGGAAATGAATGGTGGAATGTGTTTCTGCGTCAGCATGTTCGTCGCCTCCATCGATAGGGCTTCCCGTCGTTCCCCGCAATCCATTCTTGATCTTGGTTCGCCTTGACCCTCAGCCTCACGAACGCTTCCCAAAAACAGCAAGCGAGCTACTATGTTTTCGGCGGGATCCTCGCGTTAACTGACACCGATGGAATAGCGAGTTCCGGCACTTTTTATACTTACCTCAACTCCAGTCCTGGCGCAGAGATGACTTGGAGGACCAAGACGTGACATCTCAGCTGGAGCTTCGAGACCACATGAGGATTCCTGCATAAAGCGGAGTGCCCAGGCGCTTGGCTGTAAATTTCGCTTTCGTCTGTTTCTTCACCGCGTCAGAACCAAACTGCTTTGTCATTACGATGCGCTACCTTCTTGTGACTCTTGTTGCCCTGGTTGGCCTTGTCACCGGGTACACTGACATCCGCCACCAACAGATCATGGTCAAAAACATCGATCCCATCGTCCTTCCTGGCCAATACAAGTATCACATGCACTCATTCTTTGGCTCCGACGCCGTGACCAAGACACTTCCGACCAGCGCAGACCTTCAGAAGGGATGCACATCCAGTGGCAATCCCAACGACTTGTCTGTTTACTGCAAGTGACTCCCCCTCCATCTTCTTATATCAGACGCTGCAATCCCCCCAAAGCCTTCCATTCCAAAGTCAACTAACACCAGACATAACCCTTATAGGGATCCCAACACTCTACTACGTCCGCGGCCCCAACGACTTCGTCCAAGTCCCCCCCTTCCGCTTCTCAACCTACTACCACACCGAATACGCCGAGATTCCCTACCCCCAAAACTTCTTCGCCATCGCCGGCAACGCCAGCGCCTCCAGCCAGCGCGACATCGACGAGAACCTCACCGGCATCACCTGGTGGTGCGACGGCGGCCCCGAGGACCGCCAGAACCGCGACAGGGCCCTGTTCCCACGCACCAGCTGCAGCGGCAACTTGCAGGTCATCCTGCGCTTCCCCGACTGCGTCGACCCCTCCGACATCAAGAGCTACGCGTACAGCAAGGCGCATGGGAACCGCTGCCCCCGCGGCATGAAGACCATTCCTGCGCTGCGGTTTTCGGTGAGGTACAACCTGAGGAAGATCATTCCGCAGGGCTGGACGGGGACGGCGCCTCTGAAGCTTGCGTGTGGAAAGGTCGGAGAGGGGTATTGCTTCCATGGCGACTTTATAAACGGGTGGGTGGATGAAGCGATGGGTAACTTGATGAAGGCTACGGATAAGAGGAACTGGCAGCGGATTGATGGACCTCGGGGAAGGGGAGACGTTGCGGCTTCGTGTCGGCCGAGGGATGCTGATCCCAATGGGGGGACGGGTAATTACCTTGAGAGTGTTGAGATGATGGGGGGTTGACAAATCGGATCTTTAACCAGGTAAGTACCAAGCTATCGATAACAATGAGATCTGTGAATGCCTCGTGCATTGAGTGAATCAAAGCAGTCAGTCTCTGAGTTCAACTTCCCGTGCTCGGTGCAACTCGATGCCATACGTGGACGGGCCTGACACATCCACATCCACATCCCCACTGAGTCTGGCCCAATCGGATCTTGTTCGTAAAAGATACGAACTCGAGAGTTGCATCAAAAGTTGCATCAAAAGTTGCATCGCCATTGCGTCAATTTTGGTGGGTCCGAGACTGGCAGCAAGTGTGCAGACGGCTGGCAACCGTCTCGATCGGTCCGCCGATGGCAAGGACCAATGGGATCGGTGGGTCCGGCTGCGGGGATCAATTCTGCGGTTGCATCCAAAAGTCCCGTGCCGGTTGGCTGGCATCGCTTCTCCCTCATTTCCCTTCCCGCAATGGAAAAGCTGGGTGCTGGTTGTTGGCACTTTTCGGTTGATTCGGGTCTTGAGGACCGATGAAAAAAATGACGCCGTTGGCGGCAGTCAGAACTGGCCCGCCCCAAAGTTCCCAAAGTCCCCAACCTAGCTGCTTCTAGCGCGCAGGAGCGACACGCGCCTGCGCCAACTGATGAATCTGGACGGCAAGCACGCCCGCCACACCCGCTCCGCTGCAGCGAACACACCCAACAGCAGCTGTCTCCATAAAAAAAGAGTGGGTGCTCGGGAGGAGCGCATCGCCTCCTGGGCCGCGTCTGGAGTAGCAGCAGCGACCCGACTCGAACATTCTGAAACAAAAACCAATTGATCCCCAGAACCAAACCCCTCACGGGGATCCATCTTCGTTCCTTCTCATACTTCCGCTCTTCGTGATTCCCGACGCGACTCGTTCGCACCACGTAACCATTTTTGTGCGCCCCGCGAGCCACTTTGCGAACCCCGAGCCCACGCGGCGCCGACCGGCGATTGCGCCTGCAGCCAAGCGCCACCACCGGGAACCCCGCGCCGCAAAATTGGTCGGAGCCCGGGCGTCGCGCTCCGGCCGGCAAGAAAACCGACACAACCATGGCGCTGGCCGAGATATTACCATTGCGACCAGCAGTGCTGGGACCGGTGCTGCTGCTGGTCGGCTACCTCATCTACAAGGCATTTTTCAGCGGACCGAAGCTGCCGAAGCTCCCCATCGTCGGCGCAAAAGAGGGCGATTGGTTTCCGCTGTGGCAAGCGCGATTGCGCAATGCGGTCGACTTCAAGGCGGCCGTCATCAAGGCCGAAGCCGATTTTAGAGGCCAGACCGTCCTCCTTCCCGTGCTCGGCGGCGGCGGGAACGACCGGGTCATGCTCCCACGCTCCGAGGCCCAATTTGTCACCGACCAGCCCGACAGCGTCCTGAGCATGCATGTCGAGGTCGTTGACTCGCTGCAGTTCAACTACACCGTCATCGATTCCAATCTCGTGCACAACCCCGTTCACCACCATCTCATCACCACCACCCTCACCAACCAGATCGGCAACCTGGTGCCCGACGTCTCCGATGAGACGGCGCAGAGCGTCGGAGAGACCTGGGGAAATGATACAACGGCATGGAAAGAGGCGACGCTCTACAGCGACATGGCCAGCGTCATCAGCAGGGTCACCAACCGCGTCTTTGTCGGCGCGCCCAAGTGTCGCGACCCCAACCTGCTGCGCGTCTCGTTGAGATACGCCTCGCAGCTCCCCATCATCGGCCAGATCCTGAAAGCGACATGGGAGCCGATCCGACCCGTCGCGGCCTTCTTCCTCACCATCCCGCTGCGCATCACCATGCGCAACTGGACCGCCGTCCTCCGCGACGAGATCGAAACCCGCATGGCCGTCTACAACGCGCGCCAACGCGATCCCGAAAAGAAGTCAGCCGAGCCCGAGCCCAACGACTTTCTGCAGTGGAGCATCCACCAGGCCATGGCCAGCGGCGACCCGTACATGTGGAAGACGAGCACGCTGGCCGCGCGCATCTTGCTCGTCAACTTCGCCGCCATCCACACCTCCACCATGTCCATCACCGGCGCCATCCTGGACCTCGTCGCTTCGAAGCAGGAATACATCGACGAGCTGCGCGAAGAGATCGAGTCGGTCCTCGCCGAGCACGGCGGCGAGTGGAACAAGCGCGCCCTCGCCAAGATGGAAAAGCTCGACAGCGTCATGCGCGAGTCCGCACGCCTCAACTCGTTCGTCACTATCGGCCTCCCGCGTCGCGTCGTCGCCAAGGACGGCATCACCACCCCCTCGGGCGTCAAGCTCCCGTATAACTCCACCGTCATCGTCCCCAGCTACACCGTGCTGCACGACGACGAGCGCTACCCGGACGCCGAGGAGTTCAAGCCGTTCCGCTTCGCGGAGCAGCGGAGCGACGAGACGGTTGGGTATGTCAAGCGCGCGGGCAAGCAGTTTGCGACGACGAGCACCGACTTTTTGACGTTTGGCCATGGGAGGTATGCGTGTCCGGGGAGGTTCTTCGCGGCGAATGAGTTGAAGCTCATTTTGGGGCATGTTGTGATGAATTACGACTTTGAGGTTACGGGTAAGGGGAGCAGGCCGAGGAATAAGTGGTATGGGATGGTTAGGATTCCGCCTATGGAGGCGAAGATTAGGATACGGAAGCGGGTGAGGTAGGATGGATGTGGGGTGGGTTGGGGCTTGTTGGGTTATATAGGAAGATATGAGGGTTATGTCTTGCATTTGAGCGTATATAGGAAGCTAGAATTATAGATTGTCTTGACTTGTCTTTTGTGGGATCGGCGTGATTGTTTATCGGAGGAAGCAGCTGTGATGAGGCCCACCGCATGGTTTGGGGTCTCAGCTCAACCAACAGGGATTCATGCCGCGGTTCTGGCCCGTGGAAGACAACAGTGGAAGCCAGAAAGCGGACACTGGCTAGGCGGAAAGGCACATCTATGTAATGCATTCGGCCCAAATCGGGTTGTTTGCTCTCGCACTTGACCTCTACCCCCGGGTACAAAAGCTTCCCCCCCGGCCCCTTCTTCGCCCACTCTTCTCCATCATCCCCAGCGCCAGCTTCACATCCAGATCTAACATCATCAGAGGACTTGAAGTGTACGAAAAGCATCCTCAACCAATCCTTCCCCTTTCCCTGGTCCCTCGAGTTGCTGACCCCCTTTGCTCGCAGAATAGCAACCCCTCTTCAGTCATTCAAGATGTCGGTTGCCAACAACACCCAAAACCTTGAGCTCAACGTGGTCAAGGAGTTCCCGCCGTTTGGGAATCTTCAGCAGTATCGTCTTGCAAAGGTTACGACCTTTACCTGTGATCGCTGCACGAAGCAAAAGACGTCGAAGCTCGTGGTTACCAAGGATGGGGATTGGGAGACGTTGCTGTGCAATGGGTGCTATGGATGGTTGAGGTCGGATAAGGGGAAGGAGAAGTGATGGGTGCTTGGAAGGAGCGAGTCGAAAGCGGGGAAGGTGGAAGGTGGAAGGCGGAAGGTGGAAGGAGCGTGTCATTATCGGAGCTTAGAAGGTGGAGTAAATAGTTTGGTATTTAAGGGACACTGTCCCGCCGGGCGCGGAGAACTTGAACTTTCATCGAGCAACCAACTCTTCCGCCGACAAGAATCTTGAGCATCATTTCCCCCCGGCAGTTTTTCTTCGCACTACGCAGCAATGTCTTGGCTTGCCAACCAGCCACTTCCCTCAGCCTCAAATCGGCTTGCATTGCACTCAACTCGGGCGCAGGCGTTCTCAACTCGCACCAATGAAAATCGAGACGACATGAGCGGGGTTAGGCAGCATTTCCAACCTCAACTTCCACACGACCTTGAGGATTTTTTCGACTACTGGGAATCGGACATCATTCCCTACCAGCCGACACCATGAGCTCATCCTCGGAAACAAGCCGGCTCATTCCCCGAAGCTCCCAGGGGTCCGACTTTCAACAACAAGGGACCGTGGATTGGGGCAACATCAGCAAAAGCACTGTTTCCTTCACAGTCGACGCTCTGAACAGATACTCGAAAGCAGGCGTCGAGGTGATTACTGTCCTTGGGGCCCGGGCCATCTTCTCCCAGGCGAAATTGAGCGTCATCGGCGAAGAGCGCATCCAGAATGCCCTTGACAAGACCCAGGCATTCCCGACGCTTAATAAGGCGCTGTGGCTGGGATTCGGTACAAAGCACATCATTCACTCGCTTCGGGAGCATCGTGAAGGCCTTGCCTGCATCGGAATATGCGCCGCTCTGGTTGAGATGTACAGCACCTCCTTCTCAGAACGAGTTCTCCAGGAGTTGTTCCAGCTCTACAACCCACCGGCTGATTTTACCCCGGCCCTAAGACAGTGGGTGGCTCTAGTCGAGGCGTGTGCTGGCGTCCTGGCTCCCACAGAGTTTGGCTTGATTCTTCACCAGATGTCCAAGGTGTTCCTCTACCCAGACCAACTGAATTTGTGCTTTAACCCTTCCGCGGCGTCTCTGGCAAGAACACTGAAGGCTCTATTCGACGTCAGCAATGGGTCCTTGGACAAACTCCTCCTCACCGGTGGTTCTGACTGCGCCTGGATTGCAACGGTTTCCCACTGGATTCTTGGCCTTTCGACCGAAGTTCAAGATGGAAATGCAAATATTATCTACCGCCCCGGCGTGCACACAACCGATCGTCCGGCCTTGGGAACCCAGGTCGTGGTCCTGTATGACAAGAGCTTGTCTCAGGATAGCATCGAGTTGCTCAGCCGTTGTTACGTCATTCGCTCTGGTCGAGACCTGTTTCACACCAGCGACGCAGATATTCTCTGCCATGGGCGAGTGAGTTGGAACACATGCCTTGTCGATACCTTTGGACGGCCCATGAGCCGATTGTTGGGTCCCCTCGCACCCATTACGGGGACCTGCATTGGAACCATGGCCAAGGTTGTTGCCAGCCTTCGAGGGGCCGGGGATCATGTGGAGGCGGAGTTGGCTACCGTTGTCTCTGACATCAATAGCAGCCGCTTCCGGGGCTTGGTAATTAACTCAGCGAGTACTTTCCGCGGATTCTTCAACACGTCGCGAGATATTCTCCCAGAGTTGCTTGATTCGCCACAGCTCATACAGGCCATGGAGGAGACTGCTGGGCTCTCGCTCAATGACTCTGTCCAGCGATACAGAGTAGCCATGTCTTCCCTGGAAGCGCAGTGTGCCTGTCGATACTGCCACCACCGCTGCACAATCCGTAGCGCTGCGATACCAATGCATGGAGAAGCGAATGCTGCCGATCACGAGGTCGATCCGAGTCAGTATTGTTTGCTTGCTTTGGTTCATGTCATCGGAAACTTGGTCCGCACTGCGGCAAGCTGCTCACTTCCAAGGACACAAGCAATACTCCCAACACGAAGCGGCATCGAAATGATGTACAAGAATGTTTTGGAGGCAGATTACGGTGGACGCCACCTCGACCCTGCCGCGGAGGACGTGTGGGGGGCATTCAGGACCCTGCTTCAAAAGACCGCAATGGCTGCGGCCCAGCAGCTATATATTGGGAGCCGCCAATTCTTGTCAGACTCGGATTTGGAGGGTTCTGCCGCTGCTCAGGATGGACTTTGCTTCTGCATCGGCACGCTTTCTAAGATCACAAGAGACCCAATCCGCGCCGGCACCGTAAACATTGTCCCTGTAACCATCCAATGGAATGGCTTCCATTACAAAAACGTCGTCGATGCTGAGGGGCGCCACGGTCAGATTACTGTCTCCAACGTTCAGTACCCCGCGGAGAAACAGGTAGCTGTCGACGACCTGTCATCACACAGCCTTGCCGGGAGCGCGAGTGACAAGTTAGAGGCGAGCCTTTTTGTTCAAGAAAGTTCCGAACGAGACAGAGTCGACCATCTCATTGCGATCTACACCATTTCAAGGAGAGGAGCTGGCCAGGATTCTTTTCTAGTCGGACCGGCGGAAATTAGCGCAAGGCTACAAAGAGCATCACGTATCCCACGCAAAAGCTGTCATTAGCCTGGCAAATGCGGGTCCGCAGATGGCATTAGCGCAATCCTTGTTGAGGGCGAGGGCAGGTTTGATGGCACTCTGAGTTGGCCCGAAGGTGGCCCAGAAGGTCGCTTCTTGCCATTTATCAGGGTTATTGCCGACCAAGACCTCGCGGTGTGGATTGCACTCACGCAGGACAAGGCTTTGGGCAAGGGCGTATACTACATTGCTTTGCGGAACTTTATCCAGGGGGACGAATGCCTATATTGCTGCGTTACCGCTGCGATTCATGAGACTGGGAACGGCGAAGTTCCGGTTTGCATCGTCAAACCAACTCGAGGGAATCATTTGAGATCAGGACCAGGTGGAGTTTCTGCGATGTCGCAGACACAAGCTACGATCTAGGAACAGCGTTGTTAGAACGTCCATTGGAAATCGGAACTTGAATCGTGTGAATATTCATATAGTTTCATCAACCCCATATCTCATGAACAAATCATAACCATACAACCCCCTTTCTCTTCCACTGCAACAGGTACACAGGCAGGTATCAGAAGCGAATATCAACAAACAACACCCCCATGTCAAAAAAGCCGACCCAACTCATCAACTCCCCCCCTTCATCCACCCTCAAGCCCAAAACCTCAACTTCCTCAACACCCTCGGCGACCTCCTCACCACCGCCTCCCCCGTCCAACTCCCATTCCTAAACGCCGGATCATTCAACGACCTCTTTTTCACCTCCAGCTTCTTCCCCTCGACTTTCTTAGCGGCATCATGATTCATCTCGGCATGACCCCTCGGATACGGCGCCCGCGCAGCCAAAGTCGCGTTCAACGCCCTCTCCACGGACGGCGACCGCGGGACAGAACTCCAGCTTCCGGCTTTGCGTGCGGCGAGGGTGGTGGTGTTTAGTGCGGTGCGGCGGCGGTGGATGGTGGGGGGGAAGATGCCTGCTGGGATTTTGACATGCTCCGACACGTCGGAAGAGTTTACGCCGCGGGCGGAGACGGTGGAGTTGAGAGTGCGAACGGAGAGGGTGGAGTTTACGCCGCGGGTGTAGAGGGTGGAGTTCATGTTGGAAGCTCGCGCTGCGGCCATGGCGCGGGAGCGACGGGCGAGCCCGACGGCGGGGATGGATGGGGTTGAGGAGAAGGGGAGGTTGCACTTTGCTGCGATGGCGGCACCGGGGGCGGGTTCGGGAGCGAGGGGGATGGGGGTGGTGGAGCGGGGTTTGAGGGAGGTGTGGTGGCAGGAGACGGGGGCGTCTTTGCAGCGGGGGAGACCTGGCGGAGGTTTGTTAGTTTTGAGGTGGGTAGCAGAAGGGGATAGGGGGAGGTTACCCATGATGGAGTAGGGTTGGCAGAAGTTGCGGCAGCCGGAGAGGGTTTCCTTGGTGGCGAGGACGTAGGTGCCGTCGTAGAGCTTGACCCAGGGTCTGGATGTGTTGGTCAGATTCGGGAGGTGAGAGGCGTTCAGGGGTGCAATTGGAAGACATTCAGGGGCAAGGTTCAGGGAGTTCGAGAAAAAGACGCTTACTCGTCGTCGGTGCTGCAGTAAGCACGGCAAGCCGCGTGGATGTTGTCGCCGCGCACGACGGTCTGGTGCACCGGGCACGCGTTGGACTCGCAGAGACGTTTGCTCAGGGTGGGTGCCGCAACAGTGCAGTTGATGGCAGCCAGGGCCCGGCCAGAGACAATGGCCAGAACGGCCAGGGCTGAGGTGAGATGCATCTTGGTGTCGATCCTGTCGTACAGCAGCAAGCTACCCGGTAACTGTGTCTGCAGTGAGATGGCGATCCGTGCCTGACTTGGACCCTGCCAGCGATGACCGATGCCGTGTGCCCAGTTTGCGCCACCAAACAACGAGTTTCAGATAGCTTCCCTCATCCCGGTTTTTGATGCTCAGCTTCCCGTCCCTGGTATTTGTACTCTCGTCTTCATCCCCTTCCACGCTTGCCGCTGTTCGGCCTTCTTGCCGGAGAATTGGCCGATTCTCTCGTTTTCTTCCTCGTCGCTGATAACACACAAATGCCACCTTAGCAGAGCCGCGGGCAGTTATTAGACGCCCCCGCAATCTGCAGCTTGTACCAAGGTCATAGCTGCAGGACGAGTATTAACTCCGTCATGGCCCGTGGGTTACACCATCGAGTAGGGGCGGGTAAAGCGTGAGCCTAATTTGCCGAATGGCGGGATGTTCAGGAACCCACTGTCACCCAGTCTTGGTATTTCTTGGTACCAAACCCTGTCTAATTCTCCGATTCTCTCCAGATGGTTTCCTCCAGTCAAAACCGCACGGGACGTCGGCAAGATCGGCATCCCATCCATCCAAGACTCACGATAACCCCTGGGAAGCCAAGCCTGGTAAAAACGTGGCCGACATGACTTGGTCTTCCCCCGTGGCCGGCACATCTTCTCCGCTGGTTTTCCGACGCCTCGTTGGCAGAAGGCGTCCCACGATAAGACCGCTATGACTCGGGCGCTTGAAATGAAGGCCGCCCCCATTCTGGCACTTTCCGCCAAGGAGCACACCAATGATGAGGATTGCCGTGCGATAACCACTCCCCGCCGTGATTCCTCCGGCGAGCTAAGGCAGGTCATGACCGTGACACTATACACAATATTACAGCGCTAACCCAACCTCAGAAGCAGACCTGAGCGGAAGATAACGGCGCTGAGATGGCCGATGACTCCGTGCTCGGCCTTCCCAACTGGGTCCGGCAGTTCGATATCGCAATATCGCGAGACGATTTTGCTTCTGGCGTCACTGTGGGTTGATTAGGGGATATGACCGAGGTGAGGATGACTTCCCTTCAATATCATCCCTTTGGGCTACCTCGGTCAACTGGTGGTTCACATCAGCCGGACCATCGAGTGCCCGAGGGGATCTTGGATGCTCTCGCTATGAAGTGATGGACTTTCCCAGGCCTCCTCGGAGCTTCACTTGGCCGCAATCCCCTGAGACGCCACCCGCGATGCCAGGCATATCATCGGTACCCGATGAGACACTGCAGGAGTTGAAAAGAACACCAATGGGACTGTAGTGTCCCTCTACACTGGCGGTGATGAGAGAAATTCCATAGCAGCCCTGTTTGGAAGCCCTTCACGACAAACTAGCGGGTTTGGTCACATCGTAGTCCCATTGTAACACACCAAAGGAGGCTCTCACGATGCCGATGGGTGGTTCCACACAGCGTCGCAAGCGAGCCCAACAGCCGGCGTCATGCAACCCTCTAACGTTCGCTTGATTAACCAGCCCCCTCGAGACGAGCCGGATACCCGACCAATTGACACCCATCCATCTCGGGGGCTGCCCACCACCCGATCTCCACGAAGTGCCTCACATTGGCCAAGACACTCTCACCAAAAACACGACCGTATCAACGCACCCATCCCCATGAGAACCACCGTCTTGACCGCCCAAGACGCACTTCTGTGATTCTCCAGATCCTCACCAGCATCACACAAAACCGACATCCCCGACCCGAACAAACCATCTCCAACCCCGGCACCTGCGCGCGCAGTCTCTCCTGGGATGCAGCCACATCCGCAACTTGAACGGTACCGCATTGCAAGACGGCCCGCAACTCGTGCTTCAGCGCGTGGGTTTTGAGTTTGAGCTTGGAAAAGCCGAGTTCGATTCGTTTCCAGGTTTTTTTTTGTGTTGTGTGTCGTGATGTGTCTGGCTGTGAGTGTTCCCGAGAGGGTTCCTGAGGTCAACTGGTGTAGCCGAGGAGGGTGAGGCCGGTGGTGATGGGGGTGAGGTGTGTTGCCAAGTCTGTCCAGTGGGGGTTTGTCATGTTGGGATGGGGGTGGGAGAGCTTGGGGATGGGTAGTCCTGATGGTGTTTGGTGTTAGTTGATGTGGGGGGTGGTGGTGGAAAGGGTCGGGGGAGGGGGGGGGCGGTACCCGTGGATGGAGTTGAGATGGTGTCGGGGGTGGGTTCTCGCGCTACTCGGTTTTGCCACTGCTGGAACGTCATCTCATCCCCCAAAGCGGTCCATCGCGGTTGCGAGGGCGCGGCCGTAGTAGCGCTCTTCAGGTTGTAGAAGATTCGGAGACGGACGGAGTGGATGAGCCAGGCCGCAGCGACTCCGAGTCCGAGACCGACGACGGAGCCGACGATGGGATGGACTGTTGCATGTGTTGCTGCGTGATTGAGTGCCAGGCGGTCGGACTCGGTGAGATATGGGAAGAGGTACTTATCACCAACCTGGAAGGCTGTCAAGCGCGCGCTCAGGGGGGTTCGGCGGGAACATGTGCGGTGGCGACGATGTTGCAAGATGAAGAAGAAGCAGTGATTGCGCGAATTGTGTCATGTATGTCGTTGACGTGTGTGATGATAAGGTTGAAAAATGACATTGACCATCTGGACGCCACGCCGCCACGAAACCCACGGTCAAACTCTCTTTGGGCGTCCGTCAACGAAAAGGGGGCACTTCATAGTCATACATTACATTACTATTACGGGTATCTACTCCTTCTTCACAATCCCATCCCACGTCTCCTTGATCTTCCCCCAATACTGCTCGGGCCACTCCCTCATATGCCCAACATGCGGCGTCCCGTCAAACAGCTCCATCTCGACATCATACCCCAGCGTCCTCGCCAACGCCGCATGCGCCTCGATATCCTGCCAATGGATAATATCATCCTCCTTCGAATACAAATACAGCCTCTTCGCCTCCATACTGCTCAGCTCGGGCTGATTCACAGCCTGCACGCTGTACTCGGCCGCAGACACGCGTCCAATCGTCCACCCGACCACCTGCAGCGTCGACAAAAACCCAAACGCAATACCCTTCAACATGAAAAACGGCAGCGGCACCCCCGCGGCGCCCAGCGCCATGGCCCTCGACCACCGCCCGATATTCGGCCAGAAATCCGTGCTCCCCGGCGTCGAATCCAGCACCATCATCTTATACGGGAGCGGCTCGTCGTGCTGTGTCCTGTACGCGTTCATGGTCGCCGCGAGGTTGATACCCCCCGTGTTGGACATGCAGTGCATGAGGGTTTTCCCGTCCAGCGCGATGCCTTTTTCCGACAGGGTTCCAAACAGGACGTCGACGACGGGCTGCATGTTGGCGGTGCGGGCGTCGAGGGTCTGCAAGAGGGCGCGCAGGATGGGGCTGAAGACGAGGACGATGCGGGATGTGGGGAAGAGGGCGCGGTAGCCGGTGATGTATTTGAGGACGTGCTTGGGGAGGGCGTCGCCCCAGCCGTAGATGACGATGGTGGTTGGGTGGGAGGGGTCTACGGCGGATGTGGGTGGTGTTTGCACGTAGATTTGGTCGGTGAGGGCGGAGAAGCCCTCGAGGGGGTTGATGCCGGAAAGGGGGGTCGATGTTCCGGACATGGCGGCGGTTGCGGATCGGAATCGGGGCGGCGAGGACGGTAAGGAGCGGAAAGAGTTGGATGTCCAAGCGGGAGTGAAGATCGACCGACGAAAAGTTGGAAATGTTGAAGAAGAGCGGGAGAAAAACTCATTTCATATCTTCAGGTCCCACAGGCAGGGACTGCCCAGGAGGGTCAAATTGGCAGCTTCATGGGTCGGATTCCTCGCATTCGTCATCCCGGACTCTCCGGCGTTGCTCCCAAGTCCCCAACGATCCCGAACTGTTGGGACAAGCCCCCACGGCGCCCTGCCGGTCCGGGGTGCTTCAGATATCAACCACCGAAAATAAGTCGACGTTGCACTGCGGTCCGGGGCCCAAGTCCTGTCAAGCGTCCATCAGCGGCGCAGTGAGGGGCAGCAGAAGTCGTTTGCATGTGAAAATCTTGCACGGACCCAGCCCTGTGGACATGGTGCTGTGGGCCCCTATCCCGAGGTCCGCCCTGAAATAGGGGCTTGGCGTCCCGGATGATTACCTCGCATTCCGCTCTCCGGATGCCGAGGCAAGTGGGGCCTGCATGATTTGCTGTCCCAAACACCCAAGACTGTGATGGGATTGAGCGGACTCGGAGATGAACCCGAAGCCTCAGGTTCAAATTCCAGTGAAGTCACAATTAGACTGATCTTTATATTTGTCGTCTCTCAGAGATTCCCGCAGCCCCCTCACATCACGTGTTGTTTCCAAATGCCGTGTTTGCCAAGCGACCCCCTGGATGACTTGCCACACCCCTGCCATGAAGTCCAATTCTCTGTCACGACTCGCTCAGAAAGGGGTACAAGCTGTTCAAAGACGATGGCAAATTCTCTCTAAACATGCTAACATCCTCTCTCAACGAAAGTCAAATCATCTCTGCCTGCAAAGGAAATAATTCCCGGCTCAGGGTTCCGAATTAGAGTTCTTACTCAGATCTAGATACGATCCAGATGCCTGGCCACTCGTACCACGCTTTGAGGTTATACGAACGCTGTGCACCGTGACATTAACACCGGGGATCGATGCAGTATTAATTGACCTCTTCACCTCGCTCTTGTTGCTTTCTCCAACTCTCTTCATCGCCGGGATTGGAGTAACGTGAACAGGAGAGTTGGAGTTCCCCGCTTCTCCAACTCTTAGTCAGACCGTAGCGGTTTCCAGTCATCAAGACATAAAACCCAACCCCCGGTTGTTTCGCCTTCTGATTCTCTAATATCACCTCTACGACTCTCACCCTTCACAACGTCACAATGATTCAGACACTCAAACCCGATCTGATAACTTATTCCAAGGCTGTCGAAGTCGAAACCCTCGACGCAAGCACCGGGACCTACCGGGCGAACATCAGCGATGCCTATCTCATTGTATCCGGTATGGCCCCTTTTTCATCATGATGCTGGGATCAGTACACGTAACTCACAATTACAGTCCCCAACGGCGGCTACGTCGCCGCAACCATCATCGAAGCCGCCTCCCTCCACATGGCCCCTAAATCTCAACCGCACCCCCTGACCGCGCACTTCGAGTTCCTCACCCGTTCCACCGTCGGCCCCGTCATCATCACCATCGAAGTCGTCAAGCCCGGCCGCCAACTCACCACGCTCCACGCCACCCTCCACCAACAAAACCTCCTCCCCGCCGCGCCATGGACCACCCCCTCTTCCCGCAAGTGCATCACCGCCTACCTCACCATGACCTCCCTCCCGCTCTCCGGCCTCTCCCTCACCCGCTTCACCCTCCCCAACCCCCCTCCCCCCACCCCAGACTTCTCCCTCCTTATATCCGACACCGACCCCAACTGGACATCCCACCCCTTCCTCACCACCCACCTCCGCGCCGTCGCCGCCCTCCAAAACCTCCACTTCTTCGCCCCCCGCCCTGGGACACCCCATCAACCACGCACCATCCCGGACATGTGGATCCGCCTCTCCACGCCCAACGCCCACTTCACAACCTCCCACCTCCCGTTCGTAATCGACTCCCTCCCCTTTAGCGTGGAAGCCCTCCGCCCTGCGCCGGGACACGATGAGAACGCGCCGTTCAAGCACGACGAGATGTTTTGGTATCCGACCGTGGTGATGAACTTGGAAGTCAAGAGGCCGTTGGAGGAGAGGGATGAGGTGGAGTGGCTGTTTTTGCGCATGAAGACGAGGGAGATTCGGGACGGGAGGTTTGATTTGGAGGTGGTGGTGCTGGATGTCGAGGGGCGGTTGGTGTGCGTGGGGAGTCAGGTGGGGTTGGTGTTGGGGATGGAGAGGAATGTGGGGGGGAGGGGGAAGATTTAGTGTGTGTGTTTGTCTGTGGGAGGGTGTAGGTGGGGGAGGGGGTTGGATGTAGAGGTGGGAATGGCTTCTTTTCTCGAAGGGTGGGGTATGTAGAGGGGGGTTAGAGGGGAAGAAAACAGACAAAAGGCGTGGTGGCAGAGTGGTCTAATGCGCAAGACTCGAAATCTTGTCCCTTCGGGGGCGTCTGTTCGAATCAGGCCCACGTCGTCATTTTTCCTGGTGATGGTTTTGCCTCGTGTGCATGTTTTGCCGACTCTCTCAAGACATCCCCTTGCTCCCATGACTCTGCTCTCAGACTTCATCAGCGCAACAACGCACAACTCGAGGCATTGGACAGAACTTTGCCGTCGATTTCCGTCAGAAGCGACAAGTGACGGATTTCAGCACACTTCGTGGCATGCCGAGGCATGACACCGCTGATGGATTAGTTGTCCTCCAAGTCTAGGACAGGAGTCAGTCGACTTGGGCATCGAGTCTCGAGTCGGTCACGCAACAAATGTGAGGGCGGTGTTGACAACACTGAACCCGATCTCCCGATGGGATCTGAGACATGCTGAGTCACCTGGCGGTCTCCAGGGGCCTCCTCGAGTGAGGAGGAAGCAGTGGGTCCGCAAGCGCTGGGTGGTTGGCGTTTGGGTTGGCGATGCAGGAACAAAAATGTGGGCCAATAGGAAGGCGCCGCGCACTACCGCAGCCAAACAAGCGGTGTCTGCCCAGCCTGAAACGACACGACGGCAAACGACCGCCTGGCACGGTGCATGCTGTCAGCTAGACCGTTTTTGCTCATTTGGGCGACAGGGCGGACTGAATGGCTGGCAGCACGGGGGCCCTCAGCTGGCTGACACGTCACACCAGTGGTCACGTTTGGCGCCTTTGGCATCGCTGGTCGAACGCTGAAGTGGCCATTTTGGGCACACCTTGGGCTCGCGCAAAGTCGGGCTCCAAAGTAGAGCCCGAGATTGCCGACCACTCACCGCCGGGTTGATAATATTTTGTAGCAAACAAGTGGACGGAGCCAAGTCGCCCGACCAAAACCCCTGAGCTCTGATTGGTCCAGACTGACACGCAGCCAGTCTTCCCCGGCATCCAAGTCCCACTTCCAGCTCGCCTTGATACAACCTTATTGCTGCCGTACCGTGCATCCGGGGCGCTCAGCGCCCTGGCTTGGGCATGAACACGCAGCCGTCGAGACTTGAGATAAAAGGGGACGTCATGGCAGCTCAACTCGATCTTCTTCTTTCTCCAGACAACAAGCAACTACAAAGACAAGAAGCGAAAGTTCATCACACCAACACAACCAACCAACCAAACACACACACACACATAACACTCACAACTTCCCCCCAACAACACCGCCAACATGCTCGACGCCCAGGAAATGGTATCTTCCCTTCCCTGAATACTGCCCCTGAATCCCACTAACACGCTCCCCAGAGACGCCGCTGGAGCGACAAGACCTCCGCGACCTTCTCCCGCAGCGAGTTTCGCCAGGAGTTCACGTACGGGCCCGAGAACCGCGAGCTCGAGATCGACTTCGACAACTGCCGCTCCATCGTCTTCCTCGACGGCGATGGTCGCCGCGGCGGCGAGGACCTCCTGCTGATGGCCCGCGGCTCCGGCCACGTCACCCTCCCTGCGGGCGTCCAGGTCCGCGTCGTCCAGGGCAGCGTCAAGCTGGCTCCCCAGCCCCCCGCCGGGGACTCGGTCGTCGGCAGCACCTACGGCGGCTCGGGCGGCCATCGCGCCCCGCCCCCGACCCGCGCGAGCTCCTATTATGCCGGCAGCTCCATCAGCTCGGCCTCGGCCTATAGGAGCGCCCAGGGCGGCTCCCAGGCCACGGCTTACCGCCCCCAGAACCCCAGCCCGCCCCGCAGCAGCGCCGGCTTCCGTGCCACCGGCAGCCACGTCGGCACCTACGTCCAGGCCAGGCGGACCCCTCTTCCCTCGAGCCGCGTCGGCGGGGCTGACGACTGGGAGGTCCAGGAGGAGGCCGATGGCGACTGGGATATCGACACCCGCAGCATCGCCCCCAGCGAGAGCGTCAGCTCCGTCGGCAGCCGCAACCGTGGCGCCCGCGACTTTTACTAGATGACGATGAGATGTTCGAGATGACAACAGGGGTCTATCTGACGGGATCCCATGGGGATTAAGCCGATATCAGCTCTGCCTTTTTCGTTTTTCTCGATTCTCATTTTCACTTGGTTTTGGTCATGATGCGTGGGATTTTGGTCGAGGGTTTGACTTGCATTGATGGACGGGACACGGGCATGGCACCCCGGCGTGGGGCCAAGGATGTATATGTTATCTACAGCATTAGGGACGGCATTGGGACAGGACACATCAATGATATTGCATCCATCTGACTGATTTTTGTGACTGTGACCGTGAACGACAGGAACAGTGACTGTGAATGACAGGATGTCGCGATTGCGAGTGTGAAGGTGACAAGAAACTGACCAAACGAATGACAATCCCTGAGCAACATGAGGCGAGTAACAACACTTCACCAGAGCCCCCGATCCAAGCACTACCTATCTTTCCCCTTCTGCACAAATCATCAAGCGATCAAGTGAGTAACACCCCCGAAACCATATCCGACACAGAAAAAAGGAAAGTTCCAAAGAAAGACATAAATCAAAGTCATGTGAGAGACCACCTCTGGCGTGAAGCACAACCAAACCCCCTTTTTACCTTCCAAGTCCCACCACCAACACTCAAACCTCAACAAGCCTCACCCCCTCCCCCTCCCCCTCAACCCTATACCCCCTCCACCCCGCCTTGGGTAAATCAATCCCCTCATCCCCCGTCAAAAACTTCATAAACACCCCATGCGTCACAACCACCACATCCCTCCTCCCCCCCTCCCGGGCCCTCCCTTCCAACCCCTTTACCACTTCCGCAAGCCTAGCCCTAACATCCCTCGCCCTCCCCTGCACAGCCTCATCCCCCGCCGCGTTCCTCCCCTCCTTGACAAACCACCCCTCCTCCAACCCACTACCAGCAACATCCACACCCGGAAACAAACCCTTCAACTCGGACGGCGTCCGTCCCGTGTCGCACGGCAAGTCGCTCCTCTCCTGGAGATCGGCATCTAGTATGAGTTTGACGTCTCCGTTGGTGATGAGGTCTCCAAAGGCGGAGAGGGTCGTTTCGAGGGTGCGGCGGAGGGGAGAGGAGATGATCACGGCGATGGTGGAGAGGTGGGGGAAGGTTTTGGGTAGGGCGGAGGCTTGGGTGAAGCCCGTGGGGGTTAGGCCGGGGTCGCGGAGGGAGAAGTCCTTTGTGAGGTTGTGGGTGGATTCGGCGTGGCGGATGAGGTAGATGGTGGGGGTGGGGTTGGAGGTGGGGGCCATGGTTGTGGGTTGCGCGTGGTTGATGGCCTGGCGGGTGGTGGTTGGGTTGAAAAGGTGGTGGGTGGTTCCTGGGGATGACTTGCAGGTTCGTTGTTGTGGTTGTTGCAGGGTTGGCAGAGTGTCGTTGAAGTGACTTCTCGTCTTTGGCGTGGTCTTCGAGTCTGGGTTTCTTTCGGTGCTCTCTGCTGGCGCCAAACTTTGATGCGGTTGTGCCGTGTTGATAGCTCTGGTCCTGGTGAAAAGACTGCTTCCAAGTTCCAGTCTTCCCAATTCGATTTACGCCATCTAAGCCAGTTCTTTGACCCCGAAACCTATTGTTATCTGTAGATCCCCCCCTTTGACAGTCGGCTTTGCCCGGACAATGAATTGTTTGTCTTCTGGTGTTGCGAGGTGAAAAGGGGGGGATGTTGGACGGTGCGGGGTCGAACTCTTTATCTTGGCCCTCGCCAATGTCGTGATTCGGCCAGACCATTGCGAGATCATGCCCCACAACCATGCGGACATTACTGTCCAATCAAACCCATCGGCGGGTTGGAGACTGCATCGAGGGGATTCCGCTGGCTGGGAAAAGGTGGGAAGTGTACAATTAAATTGCATACATGGCCCTCGGAACACAGGTATTCTTGTAGCTTTCCCTTACAGACAGACTTTATTTATTTAGATGGATCTTGTACCTCCAAGTTTAGTGTTAAGTGATTGCGGACAGCACCTGAGATGATGCTGGGGTTGTGAGCTTTAAACTACCAACCAAAGTGGCCCAGGGACTTCCTCACAGAGCGGCGCACTGCAGGCGTCTCTCCCTCAAGAGCCTTGGTGATGTTTCTAATCTGCTCCATGTACCCAAATAAATCACTCTCCTGGAACAACGTGGCGGGCTTCTGCCAGCCAAGATGCAGAGGCAGTTGCTCATGTTCTATTCGGTGTCAGCACATATCGGTCTGCACCCAAAACTGAGCAAGTCGCCCGAACAGAGGAACTCACCAAACAGCCACTCGACCCAGCTCCTGTTTGCTGTACCCGAGACTTTGTCCCCCGTCACAATTACGTACGCAACCGACTCGCCAAAGCTAAAGGACGACCCCAGCTCTGACAACTCGAAGGACGGGTTGGTAGCTGAGGACGTTTGGATGCGGGCGTAGCGAGCTTTGGCTCCCATCTCGATGTTGATCATCTCATCTGTCCAGTGTGACTTGGTCTCGTCGAATACGCTCTGGTTGAATGTCAGGGGGTTACCGAAGTGTGCATCGGAACGACTGTTTTGTATTAGCACCGTGTTGATGAGCCTGAGGGAGACAGCTTTGATCTGGCACAGACCTGAGACTCGCATCGTGCTCTAGGATGTTATGAGTACCGAGGTCGTTCAACGAAAACGTCGTGGCGTTGGGCAATGGGCTTGTGCGGATGGCAAAGTCGAAGAGGAAGCCGCCGAGAGTTTTGTTGATGTTGAGAGCATCAAACAAGGCGTTCTCTGTGGCTTCTTTGGTGATGTCCTTGCCTGTGTGAGGCAGAAAGTTGTGATTTTGCCAGCGTGTTGAGCATCGGGCAAGGGGCTCGTACTAATCAGTCGTAGGGCGTCAATACGGGTAGATGGGAGGGGTACGGAGAGGGAATCTTGCCATCGTACGGTCCCGGCGGATGCCATTCTTCAAAGCCAGCGTACACTGGTGCGGCCACCAATATCACTGAGAGAAATGTGGCTTTCATGATGATGAGGATCCGAGTCTGCGGACTTGTTGAGTGGATGCCGGACTTGTCCAACTCGACCGATGTCTTGACAACAACTCCTCAGGCCCGGCGGCCCGTGTTATATACGTAGGTAGGCACTTAGCGACATGCCCAAACATCATGCTACATGGTTGGCGGGTGTCTTGGAAGCAAAGAATGTAGGACTTGAGCCCATTGCAAGGTCAGGGTCTCTTCACTTTTGCCAAAACGGCATGAATGGCGGCCACTGAGCAATCTGACATTGACTTGGGATCTTTTCAGGATTTGTCCGGTCTCCGGAGGTACAGCCCTTGTTTGGGGAAGTATGCGGCGACTTTCCCGTCTGCGCATGTTCACTTCAATTAATCTGGGGCATTGTTCGCCCTGGTTTTGTGGTCAGTGCAAGGGTACCGGGTTTCCGAGCAAGCCTCTACCGAGATGCGAACGGCTTTTGACTGTGTGTGGGAAATAAAACATGTGCATCGGGATCGGCAGTTATTGGCCGTGGTAGCATTGACGAGACTTCGAAAAAAAAGACGTGGGTGGCATTGATTCATCCATGGGGTGGGATTGTTTCAGATCTCCATCGTCGAATCGCAGTCATGGAGTAAGTCAGCACGGCCCGACTCCGAACCAGATGTTATTACAGGATTGCAGGACTTGTTACAACCACCAAAACGGCTGCTACCTGCACCGCTCCCAGTCGTCAAAGTCGGAATCACTCTCGCTTCCCCCCACGCTCAGGGCAACCCACTCCCGATCGTCAGCGACCGAAAACTCGTCCTCCGCCCGTCCTTCCGTCCATGCCCATCCCGCACTGCCCCCTTGGCCTACAAATTCCCATTCCCCCCTCCCCCAAACAATCTCTCCCTCGGAGCCCGAGTCCGGCGTGCTCGCCCCTGACCTCTCCGCAACCGGCGTGTAAACACCACGCTCGGGTACACTCCCCTTTCTCCTCTTCGCCGTCTTCCACCTTACCATATACCCCCCCTTTTTCCCTCACGGCGATATCCCCCATCGTGATATCATCCCCACCATTATTCACCCCTTCAAGAATTAGTTACCACGCAATGTTCTGGATACACCTCCAAAACAAAATTACCATTACCAGTTTTCCTGGCTGCGGACGGTTATCTTGCAACAAAGGCACGATCTAGAGCTCACAGTTACTACAAGTCCCACCCTCAGAGTAAGGCCATTGTAGCTACCAGGCTTATTACGACTTCGGGGTCGGAAGATGGTAAGATTGTAGCGGCGGGGCAAGTTATTCAAAAGAGGTGGTTAGAAAGGGAGCCATACGCCCTTTCAGATTGTTTAAATACTTTCCAGTTATTGATGTTGAAGTAGGTGTGAGTGGGGACACAGCCGGGAGCACGACTGAGGTGATTGGAACTTTCTGGCTCTCTTTTTGGAGTGTGCCTTGGTCACGTTGATAGAATGCTGTGCTCTGTAGACTTCGTGCAGGCGATTGGACGTCGTCGAAGCTCCAAGGTCACAAACGGCCGGTGGCTAGCTGTCCGGCTCCGAGCACAGCCATACCAGAAGCTGCCAGAACCAACTGTGCTTATCTCATGCTGTTTCACGGCATGGCAGTCCAAGTGAGACAGTATGGGTGAGGTAAGGTGCGCATCTACTCCAGGCACCCGCGCGGGCAACTCATCATGACCGCATGTGCCTGGGCCTTAGGGGCAGGGGAGCTCTGTGTAAGGACTGCTGCTAACATGTAGCTCTTGTTGCTCTTCGGGAGCTCCGTCCGGGTATTTCACCCAAGTCTGCGTATAATCCCAAATGTACGTATGTTCTCAGATCGCCACGCTCTCAGCAGTCTCCAGCTAAAATAGGTATAGTACGCTATCTGGTTATTTCTCGTGCTTATGGAGGTCAGGGGTCCTGGACTAGCACGGTCATACACAGGCACCTTGAGAGGACTCCGGCTGGCAAGGTTCCAAATGAATTCGTGGACGATACGTCCCCAAAGGCCTGCGTGGGGTCGGGTAAGTGCCGGCAACCGGTCAGTTGGGTTGCTGTACAACGGAGGGGAAGCGTCATCTCGTACAGGAGAGTTACAAGACTGACTGGAAGGGCTGGAATGTGACTGGAGATCTCCAAGCCCTTGCAAAACCGACGACGTCAGGGGCTTCACATGTCAAAAACATTCCATGGCAGAATAGGTAGATTGATCAATACAAGGGAGGTGTCCCCCGAGGTCTAGAAGCACTTGCAGGCCCTGGCGGTGAGGAAGAGGCCAGATAATCTCGTATCAACCCTCATGTGGTCTTTGTTTGTAGGACAAGTACTGTGGAGTTGTGCCACGGCAGCCCACACAAGGACTCCTCCTTATCTGTGGCGAAGCAAAATCTGATAGGGTTGAAGATCGATCGGTGTCCTGATCTCCGGCACAACTTTGGAAAGCAGCTCCGTCCTGCCCCGAGCCGTGGTTATACAACCGCCCAGCCCACTGGACAGGGCGAGAGGCCTACTCTCAACACTTGCTTCAGCTCACCAGCTGACAATTCTCACCCGAGTCGGAGTCGAAGCCGCGGTGATACAAAGTTTGCTCCAGGACAGAAGAGTCCTTGTGAGCATCTGCAGCTTAAAGACCACGCAAGCTCAGTGCGAGAGTGCGGATGCCTCGAATGAGTCAACTTGGCTCCTTGGGGAAGCATAAAGCCCTCGAGACGTTCTCGAGTTGGTCGAGGACTGGACTTGGAACATCACCTCAGTGCGTGCACCTCCCTGTCTCCCTACCTAGGTATCCGTCTCCAAACCTCCCACATCACCCAAAACTTCCGAGTCGCACAAGAATGGATTTCTCCCCCACGTTTGGCAGTATCGGTGATTTCATAGCCATATGCCAACTAGCATGCGAACTAGTTCACATACTAGGACTCGGAAGGGGTGGATCCTCAAGCGGCGCGGATTACAAGCGGCTGCGCATGGAACTCGACCACTTCGTCGAGTTCCTCAAACAGGTGAGCGTAGCATTCGTCTCAAGCCAGACCCAGCGCCTCCAACTTGAACGTGTTGTGCAGTACCAGGCTGCCCTTCCCATCCCCACCTCTTACTCCAACCCACTGGCATCTCTTCCCATAACAAAACTGACATTTCCCACAAACACAGATCAACGACTTCTGGAACAATGTCGAAGACGACGCCAACCTCTTCAGCCTCAAGAAACTCTCCCAAGACGTGGTCGAAGACAGCAGCCGACAAGTCGCCGTGGCACTCGGCCGTTTCCAGCGAAAATACAACAACCTCAGTGCCACCGGTCCCCCGGAAACGCTAAAAGACCTCACCAAACGACTCGAATGGGCAATCCGCGAAAAGGCTCGCGTCAAATCTCTCCGGAAAATGATCAGGACCACCACAGACACATTGCATCCCGAGATCTCACTTTACACGGCCCACAAGTATGCAACTCCAAAACTCGACCACTGACTGGAAAGATCGCGCTGACAGTACTGCCTTCGTAGAATGCGTCTCCTCCGGCGTGCCACTCCAACCTTCACTGACAAAATAACACCTGTCGGCTCCGCCACTGACGAGGGCACCGTGACACCGACCAGAGACCCGCTGTGGGACAACTACGAGACGGGGTTTTCAAGGGGCGGACAGCTGCTCTTCGAGCTGCGCAACATGTGCCCTTGGATCGCGCGCTAGACGCGCGTTGGGAGATTTGATCACCGCCATGATGCGGAGTTTGGACGCCTTGTATTATCATGTTTTGTACCATGCCTTGTATTGACGGGAGTTTTGTATTCAGTCCTGTATTGACGAGCAGGGCAACAAAGTTGAACGCCCGAGCAGAACCAGGAATTGAGTTCAAATCATCAATCACCTTTTGCAAAATGAAAGCAGCCGTTGTCCTTGGACGGTGAGATTGGCGGTGTTGTTTCACGACGATGGCTGCACAAAAAGGGGTAAAAGCGGGGAACCACCCGCAAATGAAAACAAAAAGAAACGTCACCTGCAGGATTCGAACCTACGCTCCCGAAGGAACTGCCTGTGCTGAACAATAGCAGGGCAGCGCGTTAACCACTCCGCCAAAGTGACTAACCAATTGTTCTTGTGGTCTGAGCTTCGAATTGGTCCTCTCATTGCTGGGCGAGAGGGTATCAACGCCAAATGCGACGGTTTCGATGCAGCACACAAGAAGCTCGCGACAAAATAGCTGCCTTAGGAGGAAAATGGGTTCCCAGAATTGGAGGAAATGACGACGGCTGCAAAGATGCAGCGCCGCTGCGAATGCTGCCCAACGCGAAACGCTCAGGGGCAGTGAATCAGTGAATCCAACCCCTGAAAGCCCAAAACCCCCGCCAAACGCCTGCGAAACCATGGAACCTCACGACACTGTCTTCGAACAAGTCATATTAAAATGCAACAAGCTGCATCGCCATGCAACCAAGACCACTAACTATATACCCAAGGCCTTATTCACTCAATGCCCATTTCACATCGACGCCTCTTTATCAGTACACACCGGACACCCCCCCTTGATCTTGTCCTTCAACAACCGAGCGTGTGTAACCTTTGTCCCCACCAAGTGATGGTTCCGCTGGTTCGCCACTGCTCCTACTACGTCCTCATCGACTGGCTGACCGGGATGCAGCCGCTCAAGTAGATGCCTCACGTGAAAGACATGGCTGCAGGCGAAGCCCACGAGTGTTTCCTTTTCCCATGCGATGAACGGCTCAAGGCATTCTGCGCAGTGGCCGGGAGTCCATTTCTTCGCTCGAGGGGGATTCTCTGGTTCCTCAGACATCTCATCGGCTCCGTTCGACAGCTTGGTGGTATCTTTGGCCGAGTCAGTGTTGGGTGCCGGCGCGTCCTTCGGTTCGATGTCGACATGGTCGGGCGCTTGGACAACCACCTCAAATTTGATGCCCTTCCGTTGCCCGATCCGTAAGAGGTTCTGGGCAGCGGCAACCTCGCTGCGCAGGACACGCGCGACGCCAGAGCTGATGATGTATTGGAGCTCATGCTCCTTCATGATGTGTTTGAGACCCTCTCGCAAGCCCTCAATCTCTAGGCCCTCTGGGATGCGGCGCACCAGTGTGATTGGATTAATCGCGGTCCCAACTTCTTCCAGTAGCCCCCGAATGAACCGGGGCTTGTCCATGCTGTATCTGAGCAAATCCTCCCAGAGATCTGGGTCATCCTGTTCCTTGGCGAACGCGATGGCACGGCTGACGTCGCCAAGTCGGTCGATGATGAGATACAGCGCTCGCTTCATCTGGCCGGTCTTGGAATACAGATAGACAAGCTCTGGGATATAGTTATGCTCCTCGCATTCTTGCACGGCCTGCTTTACGGTTAGCAACTGCCTGAGGTCAGGGGGTCAATGGGGACTGACCTTGTCAAACGTGTATGCTGTCGATGTCTTGAGGAAGGTCATCAACAGCGACTGATCAAAGAGCGCAAAGAGGTGGACAGCAAGATCCGCAAAGTTGTCAACAAGGGATTGGCTGTCGGAAACAAGACGGGCGCGAGACTCTTGGCCGTGTTCATGAATCCCCTCTCCCTTCCAAAGACCACGCAAGTAGAAGAATGTGTATAGGTGAAGCTCCTTGTCCTGAAGCTGCTTGACAACGACGTCCGGCTTGACTAAACCGTGCTGGGCTTCATCGACAAGCAAGGTGATGGCTTCCAATGTAGCCTCCTCAAGATCCTTAGGGCTCATAGTTCTGCGCCGCTCTGGAGGAACTCTCAGACCAATGAAGCTTGGGATGTCATCTGCGACTGCTTCTGCAAGATGCCCCTCCTTGATCAAACGCATCGCTGAATCTGCATCCTGAAGCCTGATGTAGCACTTCAGGGCTTCGCGACTACGCCCGTTGGACTCGTGCAGTTTTGCCAGACTTTCCATGACGATGCGCCAGTCTCGACCGACCTCCCCATCATCGATGCTGTCTTCTCGGACTTCACGGAACTTGAGCTGGTCCTCAAGGGTTGCTGTGACGGCTCCGACGTTGAACAACTCAGGTGGCCAACGCTCGAGGAGATCTCGGAACATCAACTTGTTAGTCTTGAGATAGTGGGCTAGGATGACCTCGTAGATGGTTGTAGGGATCGGGGGGTGGGTGGGCTCGGATGGAATGTAGTTCACGATCTCGTCAAACTTATTCGCCCCGGCGAACCTCCACACCCACATCTCCCACTTGTCCGGGGTGCCGACGACCTTCCCGCATATCTTTCCCGCGAGGGTCCAGTCACCGTCGTCGATAAGCTGCTTGACCCATAGGTCTCCAATGCGGCGCTTTTCTTTCTCCGCCGATGAGTAAAAGCTCTGGTGGGCGTCGGCAATGGAAGATGTTTCGTCGTAAAAGTCGTCCGTGCCGTGGGGTCGGTCGGGCGTAGAAGCACCGTGATCAAAGGATCTTTCCGGCGAGCCCGCAATCTCTGGGTGCTCATCCACCAATTCCCACGATTCTTGGTACCGTTTATGCTCCAGCAGCCACCCCAAGTGGTCGCTCAGATCCCTCTGTGTTGCCAAAATACAGTCGTATGGGCTGTGAATGAAGACCTTCATGCCTGGTTTGCCAAGATTCGGGTGGACGGAAGTGCGTCCGGCTCTCAATGTGGCTGTCGAGGTGGCCGAGGCACCGTCATTGCTATCCTTGCTTCTTACGCTAGCCCCAGAGCTGAAGAGCAACGCCTTGGGGTTAAGCGCGGCGTTTAGCATATCGGTGCCGAAGCCTGCCAGAGTCTCAAGAGCACCCCTGGTTGACGTTGCCGCGGCGACATTCCGCGCTGGCAACACGCCGAGATGGTAGTCGTTTGACGATAGCCGCTCAAAGCGGCTCACGTTGAGGACATCCATGTATACCTCTTCATGTGATGTAAGATCGATGAGCCGAAGTTCCGGTGGGGCGTTGTTCTGCTTGCGCTTGATGCCGCCTGAAGGTTGACTCCCAGTCGAAGTCGCTGATAATGTGTGTTTGTGGCCACGGGCCGGTTTCACCTCTTCCTCCTCGGCTTCCTTATCGTTGGAACAAAAAGCAAGTACCAATAACAAGTTCTGGGTATATAACGAAATGCCAGAAATAATGCAATCCAGTCGAAGCCTAGATTGTGGTCAGTTGAGTTGTGTAGAAAGGAGAGGGTTACTGACTTCTTCGCAATGTCCGCCCTCCCCGCCGATCGTTCGCCGGCGTTCTTGCCGGTGCCGACACCGCCGGGGTGGACATGCATGATCCATATTGTTCCTCCCCATCCCACAAGCAGCCTCTCAATCACCCTGTTGCTCTTGATCTGCTGCTGCTTCAGCTTCTCAGCGGCAGGAGATCTGATCATGTCGGCGGGCTCTTTGGCGGACTCCTCATGTTCAACAGTCTGCTCATCAATCCATTCGACTCGACCCTTCCACAGGCTCGCCATGGTTTCCCATTCCTCTCCCAAGGGTCGTTCGGCGTGGCCAATCCGTTTCCAGGCGTCATCTACATCTGCGCTCTCGAGGTGTAGTTTGGTGCGCATGATCTTGATCCCGTGTTCGTTCAGCCAGGCCACATACCTCCCCGATAGCGACCATTTAATGGCGTTGATGGTGCCTTCGCCAGAATGCAAGATGGTGTCCTTCCCTGTCCCGGCGCCCACAACGCTTCCCAGCCAGCCGGCAGCTTGCGCCGCAGCACCTGTCGTAGTCGCGGTGCTTCGTCCGGGAGGCGCGCCAGTGGTTAGGATCAACTGGCCAGCCAGCCCACCGGACAAGTACATCCTGTCTGTCTTGTACTCCGGGGAGAGTGCCACAGCTTGGATGGGCCGGGCAAAGTTCCGCAGCTGGACATCCTTCATGTCAACCAGTGACTGCACGCAGATATTCCCGTCAGTCGACGACGTCGCGATGTAGATATTGTTCGAGGGAGTGTTGGGGACAGCATTTTGCTCCTTCGGCTTTCTAGAGGCAGCAGCTGAGCTTGCGCTTTCGGTGGTGCCTGTGCTCGGCCGTAGGGGGCTGTTTGATGCTTGGGAGGCGATTCGCGCGGCGGTTTCGGCCTTGATGCTAGGAAGCGGAGGAGGATAGGGAGAGATCGACACGCCCGTTACGGATGCGGAGTGAGCGTGGTATACGCGCAAGGACTGGAAGATCGGGAGCTGGAGGACATGCTGCGGCGCGAGTTAGGGGCTGACACTGCGCTGAAGTGTGGATGCGATACTCACGATGTTGCCGTTGTGCGTTCCGAGAATCTGGCGAGCACGCAAGTCAGCCCGAAGCCAAGCACATAACATGAAAGTGTCCAGGTAAATAAGCGCACCATTTTGTCTCCCGCAACGAGAAAAGAGCTGGTGGCATCGCCGTTTCTGTAGACGGCGCCAAGATGGGGCGTCAATCGGGCATATTTGAGCTTCGGCTCCTCATCTTCGTCATCATCCTCTTCCTCTTCCTCGTCTTCCGCATCGTCATTTTCTTCGCCATCGTCGCCACCATGCTCATCTGTGGCCGCAGACTCGCCATCGGTGTCGGCGCCGTCGTCCGCGGCTGCCTGACGGGGCGCTTCTTCTGAAGCCGTCGTAGATTCGTCTCGGTCGGGACTCGCGTCTGGATTCGGAGAGGGCGCTGTTGCCGGCTCGTCATGTGCGTCACTATCGCTCGCTTCGCGCGAAGCTTCCGTCATATTGTTTAGACTGCTCGAGGCAGCTTCATGGCGCGCTGGGCGGCGAGAGGGCGGAGCTATTGAACGGTCGAAGTGCCTGTGTTTCAAGAGCTTTGGGGAGAAGCTACGTCAGAGCTCGGGCCCTGCATGCGATCGGCGGGAGAGCTTGCGCCAATCACCGCTTGCCCCTCCATCTTCGTGGGGTGCACCGCCGCTAAACCGCTCGGAATCCCGTAAATGGGTAGTCACAGGTCAGGCCGGAAAACTTCATCGTCACTGTTGAATTTTTCGATACAATTTGCCTGACTAGCAAATGTTAGACTATGAGCCAGAATCTGCGGCGTATTTTTTTGACCCTTGGACGAATGCCTTGGCAAGTGAGGCGGGTGCTTGTCGTTCGAGGTCGGTTGTTTAACGGAAAGGTGGGTCGTTGAGCCTCCCGACAGCCACTTGGCTCCGCCGCGTTGAAGCGAAACGTGCCTTCCCGAGATGCTGCCTCAACGCTGCCAGCAAAAAAAGCGAATGCCCCAGATGCCCCTCCAAATCGCCGCCACCGAAGAAACGAGATTCTGATGGAGGAAATGGCTTGCTATTGTCACTTCTCAGTCTTCTGCGAACCCTGCCCCTCCGCATAAGCCCAGCACTTGATGGCGTCGGTCACGTCTCTTGGGCTACACCAGCCCACCGGCCTGCCATATGCGATCGCCGAGGGCATTCTTCCGCCCAACCCTCCCGCCGCGCTGTACACCTGGGAGATCTCTGTCGACCGCGAGGGCGATTCCGATCATGTAGACGAGCTTCTCACCACCGAGACCGCCGTCATTTGGTCCCGCGGCGGCCTCTTCCGCAAGAGCTTCACTTCCAGCATCGAAAACGAACCTGTGACCCAGGCGCTGCTTGCCTACTTCCCCGCCTCAGCCGATAGCAACGACACGACGCCCGACGACAACCCCCCCTCAACCCGAAAAGATGCACCCAAAAAGAACGCTGCGCCGGCGCTCTCGAGGGCCCTGGTGGTGTTTCTCAAAACCCAGGCACACATCTTCTTCCTGTCCGGCGCGAGCCATATCGTCCACATGCCGTTTGAGGTCGAGTCCGCCTGCGCAGCGCCATGTGGAGTCATCATACAGCGGAAGTCAAGAGGGAATAACGCAGCAGCGATGTCGCTCCGAATACCAAAAGTTCCTCCCACTTCCTTCGTCTCCTCCCAGCTGTCGCCCTTCGCCGCCCCACGCGTCAACGTTACGGAATTCTCGACCGAGGCGCTCGGGAAGCCAAAGACACTACCCCTGCGCCTGAGCTCGACTTTGGAAAACATGTGGCATGCTCAGGTTCCTCTGGACGTACCTGACAGCCACTGGCCACGCCTCGTGTGCCTCACCGACCCCTTACTCGAGATTGGGTTGGTTGTGACGCAGACCGGAGCACCTCGAAAACAAGGTAGGAGAAGGAGCTCCATTGGTTCTCTCTTTCTGAACCCAGCCGAGGAAATTCTCTACGTTCAAGAAGTTCAACTCGGTGCCGACTCTGAGGCTGGAAAGCGCACCCTGAATATCGCCGTGACCGTCAACCGGGAGATCAACATGTACAGCGTGTGGAGGCTAGCATACCTCGAACACGAGGACCCATTTATCGGGAAGCAGAAGGAAAAGAAACCCAAACCCTCCCGTCGGCGGAGCTCCATGGCCCCGGGTTTGGCTAGCGGCACTGCGACTCCTCTGCACCCATCTATGAGAGAGAGCTTTGGGGCCCCTCTCCCTGGCAAGAGGACAAGAAAGAGCGTGAGGATCGAAGAAAATGAGAAGATTTTGGACAAGGCACTCAGCTCCTTGGACCCGGAGAAGGGCGCCGACGCGACCAGGAGGGAATCGCGGAGAGTGAGCTCTCTCCTTGCGCGGGGTGACTTGTCGACCTCCCAGGACCGCTCAACATTCGTCGACCAGTCGATTCACCAAGCTCATGGCAGTCGGAGGGCCGAATCCCACGGTAGCCAACGGGGAAGAGTCAGCGGCGGCTACGGTCTTCCCAGTTTCAGCGGAACCTTCAACCAGAGCCTCAACAGCCTCGCCGAAGCCCCCGTCGATAACTTGCTGGAAGAACTCCGAGCGGGCGGTGATTTCGAAGGATTCCACAATATGGGCCTCGAAGACCACGATTTCGAAGGACTCACGCAAGAGATGCTTTTCACGAAGATATACAGTATCCCCGTCGACAATGCAAATGTGCGGTATTCACTGTCGAGCCTGCCCGCACGAACCCAGTCCAAGGTTTTTGTACTCGTCGGGCCTCCAACCGCAACAGACTCACAAGGTCGGACGTCTATCCTTGTCGGCATACAAGATCCGGTGGATAAACGATTGCAACTCTTGACGCTGCTGGTCGAGAACCAGCCAACTGGGAGATCGAAGCCCGCGCCGGGCGCCGACTCGATCAACATCGTCTTTGGAGAGCTTAGAAGAGTTCAAAGTGTTGTTGACTCGTGCAAGATCTCTGGCGGTGACGAGGGCGGCGACAGCATGATGATACTCTCAGAGGACCGAACCGGCGGTAGGGAGCTCAGCCTCCAATCACCCTGGGGCAAGGTTACCAAACTAGCAATCCCGTTTCTGCTCTTCGACAACAAGACCAGCCTCGACTACACCGGGAGCCTTAGGACGGACAAGGAGACTCGCAATCGAAGTTCGATAGGCGTCGACATCACGGGTACCCAGCTCGACTCTCTCTGCCATTCACAACCGCGTGGCGTCCTCGATCTGCGGGACAGACACGGCAAGCACCACCGGGTCCGAGTGAAGCTCCGGCCCTCCTCACATCAGGTTTCGCGGGCCATCGATGTCTGTCGCAGCGTCCTGCCCGCAGACTTGGCGGAGAAATTCCTGGCCGGCTGGTGGCAGGTCACTCGGTGGCTTCAAAATGCCAAGCTTGGGAGTTCTGCACAACGAGTGGTCGACAACGAGTGGTCCTCCTTCGTCATACTTATACTGAGCAGTTTTCTGGTTTTGGAATCCCCAAGCGGCGATCTTCGACGGACACGGGCCCGTAGTGCAGGCCAGTCTCTTCCAAACAGCAGCTGGGAGGCAATGCAGGCCTTCACGGCCCCAAACTCTGCTGCTTGCTCGCCTTGGGCACGGAGAAAGGCATGGCTATGGATGCTTGAGGATGGCCTGCTGGAAGCCCCACCCGACCCTGACGTCTACCTACCCAAGCCAAGCAGCTTCATCACCATTCACACGAGTTTGGCAAGGAAATATCTAGCTTCCGCCGAGGGTGCCGCAGCATTCGGGCCTCTGGGCTATCTCCCAACGGCCGTGAACAGAGACCAGGAGAGCCGAAACATGGCCGCTTGGGGCATTATCATGGGGCTTCACCTCCTCGTCGAGGAGCAGCGGCTCACCATTCTCACGCCGGAAGACTCGCTGCCCAACTGCACCGATCTGAGGGGGCTTCTTTGTCAAGTTGCCAAATGGCTCAAGTGGCCAAAGTTTCAGGCTGTTTACGCTCTCGGGATGGAGACAGCTCCCGATATGGTTGACGACTCAGGTACGCACAGCGTTCCTACACCATTGAGACGATTCCTAACGATGTGTAGTAACACTGCCAAACACCAACCTAGACGAGCCATCTGACACGTACTGTGTTCTGTCCTGGATCCAAGCCCATCTCACGGCCAAGCCCGCGAACGAGTTTCCCTCGCTCGCCAAAGTCTATGCGACTGCGAGTCGGGACACCCTGGCGGAGACCTCCCGCCAGCATCTATGGACCGCTCTCACCCCTCGAACTGCCATGTTCGAGAGGCTGTTTGGCCTGTTGAGGTCGGTAAAAAACCACGTCGAAATGGTTGTCGCCATGCACGAGTGCGGCTTCACAGCGCAGATCTTGGAGACCCTCCCCGAAGCCGTCCTGACGCCGCTCCAGGATGTAATCTTCATGTGCCAGTCGAACCCACCGTCATCATGGCCCGTGGATCTCCTCGCGCTCGTCAACCGTACGGACATCGCTGGCATTCTGAAGTCTGGGAAGGTCTGGCGTGCATCTGGAACTGATTCTCACTCGGTATCCCACGTCGCAAAGTGGGATTTCAAAATGTTGGCACAGCATATTGGTAACATGCCGGAGCAAGCAGAAGAAACGGATGGGAGCGAGCGGCAGGCTGTAGTGCGCTCTCTCTTCCGGGAGGATCGGCGGCTGAACGAGGCGCAGAACCTCTTGTCATCGACAACATCTAGGGTCCTGAAGCTCGATCCTCGACCAGAGTGGACCGAGTCGGAGTACCTCGAGCGACAGAAGGAGTTGGCTACTACCGCCGCAACAGGAACCCTTGCGATTCCTGCCGGTCGTGGTCTGCTGTACTACTCGTTGCGGTACCCCCTTCTCACGCAAAAATACCACATTGGCGGTTTCAACTTGACGTGCCTTGTCAAGCCTCCAAACAACACGGTAGGCGTTGACAAGAGTTTGTTCACCGAGGAAAAGATCAACTGGGCCTTCTTCCACCAAGGCGTCGCCGGTGGACTGGCGATATCTCCACACGCCAAAGGCATTGACACCTCCTGGATCCTGTACAACAAGCCTGGGCAAGACCTCAGCAACCGACACGCTGGGTTTCTACTCGCTTTGGGCTTGAATGGGCACCTCAAGTCCGTCGCCAAGTGGGTAGCGTTTAAGTATCTCACGCCCAAACACACCATGACCTCCATCGGCCTGCTTCTCGGCCTGGCTGCCTCCTACATGGGGACCATGGATTCTCTGATAACCCGGCTCTTGTCAGTTCACGTCACGCGGATGCTTCCACGTGGAGCGGCCGAGCTCAACCTTTCCAAGCACACCCAGACGACTGGCGTCATGGGCATTGGTCTTCTCTACTGCAACAGCCAACACCGTCGCATGAGCGAGATTATGATGTCCGAGATCGAGCACATCGAAGACGGCGAAGAGGAAGAACCCCTTCGTGACGAAGGGTACCGTCTCGCGGCTGGGTTTGCGCTTGGTTTCATCAATCTTGGCAAGGGCAACGACTTGAAAGGCTTGCGAGATATGCGATTGACTGAAAAGCTCCTCACGATTGCCACATCGACGAAGCGGGTGGAGTTGGTGCATGTCTTGGATAGGTCCGCCGCGGCCGCCGTTGTTGCCATTGCCCTCATATTCATGAAGTCGGAAGACCACATCGTTGCGAGGAAGATTGATGTTCCCGACTCCATCCTCCAGTTCGACTATGTTCGTCCCGACATCTTGCTCCTACGAACCATGGCCAAGAACATCGTCATGTGGAAGGAGATCGATCCCACGTTCGAGTGGATCAAAAAAGGCTTGCCTGTAGAATACAGGTCCAAGTCACGGCTGACAAACGTCAACAAGCTGAAAAGTCGCGACCTTCCCTTCTTTTCGATCCTCGCAGGGCTGTGTTGGTCTCTGGGGCTGCGCTTCGCGGGCTCAGCAAATCCTCAGGTTCGAGATCTCTTGATCCACTACCTTGACCAGTTCATTCGCATTGTCCGAACCCCGCCAGGAAACTTCGACAGCGAGCTCGCCCGGGGCAACGCCCGTATGTGCATGGATTTGCTCGCGCTGTCGTGCGCGATGGTGATGGCCGGCACCGGCGATCTTGCCGTCCTACGCCGTCTGCGGTCTCTGCATGGACGAGATGATGCGAACACTACTTATGGGAGCCATCTCGCCGCGCACCTCGCCATCGGTGCACTATTTTTAGGCTGCGGGACCGCTACTTTTGGCACCAGCGATCTTGCCACGGCGTCCCTTATTGTCGCCTTCTACCCGCTCTTCCCGACCAGCGTCCAGGACAACCGATCACACCTTCAAGCATTCCGGCACTTCTGGGTGCTGGCGACGGATCCTCGGTGCTTTGTTACCAAGGATCTCACGACTGGGCAACCGATCAACGTTCCGATCCAGATCGAACTCAAGACGGGCTCACCTTCCGCAGTCGCTGCTGCGAATGCAGCGGAACTGCAGACTTCAGGAACTGTCACGATCCGACGACAGACGCCATGTCTACTCCCGCCGCTCGAAGACGTCGTGCGGGTGAGCACGGACGCAAGTGCAATGGGCTTCTGGAACCAGGTTATCGACTTTGAGAGTTCGCCTCATCTTGTCGAGGACTTCCGCAGGACTCAGTCTGTGTACCTCAGACATCGTCCCGCCCACGAAAACCCGTACCCTGCAACGCTCCTCGCCCTCGGAAACAGCGGAATGGAGACGGACAGGGATCCTTTCCAGTGGGTCTTTACCCTGAAGGCACTCAGGAGCCTGACCCACTCCGAACGCGCTGTTGTCATGGACCGACTTGGCTCCGGCGGTGGCGTTGGCGAGGGAGAGGGCGCCACTACTGTCGTCGACGCGAAACTCGTACTACGAAGCGGGCTTGACGGCTGGTCCCGCGACAAGTTGCTGGGGTTGAAGCTGTTATTTGAGTGGGCCGATCGAAGGTCGACACTGGTCAAACCGGCAGCCGTGACTACGCCTACTCCTGAGGAGACGAATGGTGGGAAGGCGAAGCGCGAGAAACCAAAGTCAAGAAAGGGGAAGAAGAAGGTCTCACTTGAGCCAACTGCCGCAGAGAAGGCAACGGCGGGGCAGGGGTCCAAAGCAGCAACGCCCGAGGCGGAGAATGGCTGGTGGTTGAGAGACAGCACGATCGAAGAACTGAAGGGCATGACTTGGCTCGCCGTGCGAGATGGGTGAAGCTATATGGTTTATGGCAACAACAGTGTGTGATAATGCCACGCAGTTCATGGGTATGCATGGGCATCGGATACACTATGGGATAAAAGACGGGGTTTTACAGCGACACAGGGTTAGGGGTCGCATTATTTGAGGGTAATTGAAGTATTTTTGGCCATGTTTTGGACTTTGGTGACAGTGTTTGCCCTCTTCGTGCGAAGAACTCACAGCTTCAGCTAAGGCCGCCATCCAGTCAACGCACCACACGTTGGCCGGCGCAGGCAGACATCCCAGGACGCTCGGCGCAACCAATCAAGACTGCACGGACCACGCCAAGAGGGGATCGTGACACTAACGCGCAGACTGTGGCTTGAATGGCACGGACATGGGCCATCGCTTTCTGTTGGGAACTCTTCCTTGGAGCCTTGCGCATTGCCTTCGCAAGTTCAACCTTCCTCATCTCACCATTGACGACCACCAGACAACATGGACCCCCCTCAGTATCACCATGGCCGTCGTCGGCCTTTTGACCGCCGCAGGCAAGGTCGGCACAATTTTGGGACACCTAGGGCAGATACGTGACGCACCGCAAACGGTGAGGGACGTCCGGGCTGAAGTTGCGCAGACCGAAGTCGCTCTCAGGTCCCTCCAACAACTTTTGGAACGGCTCGACCTTCCGGGTCAGCGCAGGGGGTTGATACAGATTGATGGGCTGCGAGTTGCCTCGGCTGACGCCATGATGGAATTTTCCTCGTTCGAGACATTCTTGAGCGGCTTGCCGTCGGGGAATGGGTTGTCGGTGCTGTATCAGGCGAAGAATCTGAAGGCGATTGATGGACATCTGGCCAAGATTCAGCGGCATAAGATGTCGTTGACGTTCATGTTGACGATTCTTCAATGGTAGGGACACCGCCTGAGGCTCTATGTGCTTTAAGTCACGGCTGACAGCAGCAGTGAATCGGTTGTTGAGGCGCATCGGAGCCAGCAGAATCTGCAAGGCCTCCTTGAAAAGGTGCTCGTCGACAATGAGGTTCTCATGCGCAGGCTTCGAGAATCCAGGGACTCGTTTGACGCCCTGAGCATTGCGACCGCCCGGCCTGACGCCGAAACGACGGCCATCCGAGCCATAGGGGATGAAGAGGCCGACAGCGCGCTTGAGCTTCGACGTCGAGGTGCCGCCAGGACCTGGCTTAGTCGCGGCAGTCGCATTAGCATCGTCAGGTTCGCCTTCGAAAATGTCCTTTCGAAATCCTGGGTCTATCGTCGGAACGCTCACCACAACGAGTGCGACGTTTCTTTCAACACTTCTGACCGACGATCACATGCGTGGTCTGTGTTCTCGGGGTACAGCCTGGCCGATATCTCCGTCTTGTCCGTCATTGCGATGCCGATAACAAGCGCGGATCTCGAGAACGGCCAGTACTACAACACGGACCCAGACTCGCGCAATAATGTGAGGCCCATGCCGTTGAGGTCGGCGCCATCGGAGTGGAGAATGACCACCGCCCTGCTCAAATACCGTTCCGGGCGTCCTATCAATCTTGGGAGCCGATCGGCAGCTATTGGTACGGAACGCGCTGAGCCCATGTTAGAAGACAGCAAATGCCAGGTCTGTAACCAGGTAAGTTCTATTTGACTGGCGCCCTCCGTCGAGGAGAAGTACACTGCCACAAGACGGAAGCACAGCTAACACAAGCTGCAAGATACTCGACGAAACCAGCACCATTACCGAATTCTGTAAGTCACAGCATGCTGAGTGCCTTGACCCTCTCTCTCGTAAACACCACTAACCGTGGCAGGTGGCATGTGGTGTCATACTCGATGCTTTTAATGCAGTACCTGTCGCAAACAACCCGACGACGACTCCGAATTCCTCATGCGATCAGACGGGTGGATCCACTGCAGAAGCTGCCCCCCTTTATGCAACATCTGCGACTCCAACGTTCTCTTCGACATGCTGACTCCTCTCCAAACAAATGGTATAGTATGCAGTGGATGTCTTCACTGTCGAAACTGCGGTGAATTGCTTACCGATAGCCCTTACACTTCGCATCTAAGGAAGGGCCTTTGCATGCCCTGCCACAAGGCCATCGGCGGCCCAGACCCGCTAAGCAGCGACATGGCATTCTCTCGCGTTGTTCGGTCTGTGTACCCCGAGGATAGGTCACGCCAGATACTCCATGGATTCGGTGGAACTCAAGGCTGGGATAGCTCGGTGGAAAAAACGTTATCCCAACCTATGGGGCTGTAGCCGTTCACATAATAGGCCCGAGGTACCATCTGAATACGAGAGTATATTGTCGAACAACAAGCAGCATGGACTTGCCAGCCAGGTGAAGATGGGAAAGCCCACAACAATCGTATACGAGGAATCATTCGACGGACGTCAACACTCGGGCCAGGACCACCTTCGCCAGTTTCCATAACATTTCCCAAGCTGCCTCTCGAGATCCAAACCTCTCAATGTTCCACGCAACAACCAATCACAGGAGACGAAACGTATCCAGAATGCAAATACAACGTATTCATTATTCTACAGAAATGGCTTTTACTCGAGGACGGCGCCTGGTGCCTGCCGCAGGCCCCAAGACCAGGACCACATTTTCATGATCCGAATGGCTGGTGGTTGGTCTTTCGACCTCAGTGGCGCATCTCGTCAGGGTCAGACCATGGATCGCTTGGCGGCGGAGCTTGGCTCTCTTGGCGCGGCCTTGGCGTCTTGGCATACATGCCAACAGCCAGCCCCGAATGGCTACATCACGACAGGCCGTTCCGGCATCCGATGTTTTGTTGCCGTTAGATCCGGTGGTCCGCCTTGCGAGACCCTTATCTGTTCGCGCCGTGCCGCGAAAATCTGCGCTCGTCATGATTTGGATGTTCATCACATCGGATGCTGTCAATCAAGCTTTTACTACCACATTAAACTATCAACTTGAACAAAGAACTCTGTATGGCGCCTCTCATTGCGCAGGTGGACAGAAGGTCTGCTGAATTCTTTCTGTGACGGATTGGAAGGGGGGCTAACCAGCGTTGCTACGTCAGGGAATTCCCTTGCGGATTTCGCCAGTACTACAAGGACGGGGCTTGCCATCCGCAAAGTGATTGGTACCTCTGGGGAAGATGGGTATTTGCAGCCGTCTTTCTTGCCGTTGCTGTTGTCCTTGTTGGGTAGGAATAACCAGTTTCTCCCCTCGCATCATTTTTGCTGAATTATATGACAGATTCATAAGCTCCCATCACAGGCGCAAAAGGGGGTTGAAGCCGTTCTACGGAACGGGGTGGATGTCTAGGTCTCGGAGGCAGGGTGATGATGATCCCAGTTGCTGCCGGGATGGCCGGCAGGGACGAGGCGATGACGAGTGGAAGGGTGGGGCAGGGGATGAGAAGGGAAATCTTCAGAAGCCTGAGAAGACATTCTTCCCACGTTAAGAGCAGAACCAGCGATATTTTTAAAAATAAACATGAGGCTCACTGCCCCATTACCCACCAACTAAGCTGCATGTTATCGGACATTGTTTCACAACGGGCGGCGCTGCAGATACTCCCCTGACGTCACTGAAAAGGTTCGGGAAAATCTAGTTACCCCGCAGATCAGTTCCCGAACGAACGCAGCTTTTCCATCCCCACATCAAAGCTTGTCCGGCCCAACACAAAACCCTAACACAACGACATGTCGGCTGCCCCCTCACAATCGCCAGCTCAGGATGCAGTTCCTGCAGAGGAAGCCGAAGAAACGCGCCCGGAGAGCCAAGACGGCCGGCAGTGGACCGCGGAGCATGAGGATAGCTTCCCGAAGCGCAAGAGAGTGGGGCGCGCCTGCGACCCGTGCCGACACAAGAAAATCAAGTGCAATGGAAAACAGCCGTGCCAGCACTGCGCCGGCTATGACTCGGTGAGGTGTACCTTCGATAAGCCTTCGCATCGGCGGAAGAACCCGGCTGTTCTGGAGGCCCAGCTGCTGGAGAACAAGCTGGAGAGGGCAAGATCGCTCCTGCGCGAGTTGATGCCCTCTAGCGATCCACGATTTGCACTGCTGGACGCAGCTCTCGCGCCCGCATCATCGCAGGCCGTCGAAACCGAGGAAAGCAGAGGACCACAACTACTCCCCAAGCCTGTGACTGAGGATGAGAGTTTCATTCCCTTGGTCGAAGGCATCGGCCAGCTCGACCTGGGCGACGACGGGAAGTGGGACTACCATGGTCTATCCTCTGGTGCAGCTTATTTCGGCCGCATCATGAAGGACTTCCCCGAGCTTCTGAGCTACGACCCCCGGACCCCGTTCCTCCCCCAAGCCCCGAAACCCTACATGTCGCTGCCTCTTGGGTCGATCGGGAACTTTCACCCTGGACTCAGTGCCCCTCAGTGTTATTACGAACTTCCACCTCGAGATCTAGCGAGGGCGCTTTGCGAGTACTCATTCAGCTGCGCCACGTGTGTGCTTCGCATAGTCCACATCCCGTCCTTCTACCAAAAGTTTGATCATATCTACGACATGTCCTCGCAGGTGTACGACGCCGGGCACCAAAGATTTCTAGGCCTTCTTTACGCCGTCTTGGCACTCGGGTCCATGTACGATGTCGACGAAAAGGACCCGACCAACCCCAACCACTACGCCGTGGCCATGGATCGAGGGTGCGGTAACAACTTGCTCTTGAAAGCTTCTACTCAACTAACACCTCTAGGTTCAAGTTCTACATTTCAGCTCGCCTCTGTCTTGACGACCTGACTGAATGCGGAGACATGACAACTCTTCAAGCCCTTCTCTTCATTGCCTTGTTCCTGCAAGCCACAGCTAACCTCACAGCATGTCATACTTTTGTGGGAATAGCCGTCCGATCGGCGCTGCGCATGGGCCTTCACCGTCATCTACCTCACGCGCAGATATCACCAATCGAGGTTGAGACCAGGAGAAGGGTTTTCCATGTGGTTCACCAAATGGATATCTATCTATCCGCTACCCTCGGGCTTCCACTGTTGTTACAAGACAAGGACATCGACCAGCCGCTTCCTACGGAGGTCGACGACGAGTACATTACCCAGCATGCAGTCCTCACGCCGCCGCTCTCCACCCCCTCGTTCTTCCAAGCATTCAACGCCCATGCCAAGCTCAACCGTATTCTAGTAAAGGTGATCGAGCATCTTTACCCCCCGAGAGGGATCGGAGCGGGAGCTAGCGACGTCACTTACATGATTAGCTCTGCTCGCATCAAGGAGATTGAGCAGGACCTCTACAACTGGACAGAGCAGCTTCCTGCTGCTTGGCGGCCGGGGCCGAGTGATGATAATCAGGTGATCAGGTACGATTTCTTCCACATAGTTTCCATCCTGCTGTGCTCACAATCCTTTAGAATCCAAGTCCTCCTCCGCTTCGCCTACGCCCACGTCCAAATGATGCTCTATAGGCCATTCCTCCGCCGCCCACCACCGCAGCACCCCGCTGACACGGCCTCGGCTGAAGTTACACACACGTGCCAGGCCACGGGTATCAGTGTGTGTCGAAACATTATCCACATTGGCCTTGAAATCCGAAAACAGCGTGTCCTCATCGGTCCGCACTGGTTCATGATGTACACTGAGTTCTTGGCCGTGGTTTCGCTCATTCTCTACGTCTTGAACAACCCCAGCGGCCCTGCGTGTGCAGAGATCCTTGCTGATGCGCAGCTGGGCAGGGCTGCGATTGGGGATTTGACGCAGAGGAGTTTGCCTGCTGATCGCGTGGCTGCTGCTCTTGATGTGAGTTCCTGGCTGCGTCGACTTTGACTTATGCGTGCTGACGTTGTTAAGTGTCTCTTTGAGAAACTCCCAGCTGGCCTTGTTCCGCCTGCCGCCGGCTCAAGCAACATTCCTGAAGTTCACTCAACATCACTCGACGATCCAACCGGCTTTGGAGCCGCGGAGACGCTCAATCCCGAGCAGGTACCGATCACCAACCTTGTCGGATTCGTACCAACCCCGGAGGCCAGCATGTTCGCCCCCGAAGATCCGTTTGCGTATCCTCATCTCGAAGACTTTGGAATGGGTGAACAGACGCAGGTCAACATGGACCAGTCGACGCAGCTGCCGCTATTTCCTGATCTGTGTGGCGTGACGGAGGCGGAGTTGTTGGATCCTTTGCACTTGCTGAGTCGGGATCCATAGTATTGCATCCGGTTCTGCAAGATGGAATGGTTTTCAAGGGTAAAGGTCACGGAGAGTTTCAGCAGGGGGTCACTCTGGTGCATTGTATTGGTATATAAAGTTATCAGGTTTTTATATTTAGGTTATTGGCGGCTTCCATTGGACCGCTACACGCGCTGTTACTCAATCTTGGAGGGCTCAATCGCCGCGATGCTAGGCGTCAACCATAGCCAGTTCGTCCGTCTTACCCAAGGTAATCAGACTTCACTCCGACCCGAACATGCTTGTCCAGGGTATCCCATCCGCCCAGAGAAGCCACCCGGGGGTGACCGGCTCGGCAGATGCGATCCTGAGCTTGTCTTCCTTCACCGTTGGCAAGAACGGCGAGCTAGCGCCTTCCGAGGCGCGGGTTGAACGCTGAAGCACCATGTGCTTCTTCCGGAACGCATCGATGTCGGAAGTGGGGAGGCCCAAGTCAATGAGCAGCTCCGCCCAGTCATAGGCGACATCCGCTGACTTGTGCTGGATAATCCGTCGGAATAGCTCCCTAAACTTGTCGTCGTCCATCATTGCGTTTTGAACGACAGCCATGCAGACCCTCGCCCAGAGCTTGGCCATCGCGGGATCGAGTGTTCCTTCGTGTAGATGGAATCGAATACCTTCCTTACCTCCTAGAGGACAGATCTCGATGGAGAGCCTCTTGAACTCATCAGAATCCGAGCCTCTAAGCAGGGTATCCAGCTCAGATAGCAACTCGGCCCGACATATAACCTGAAGCACTCGCAACGTCTCCTCATCAAGGCCTACATCCACCGGGACCAACCCCTCCAACCGCTCCGAAATCGCCGTCTGCGGAAATTCCCCCGCTGTCCGCAGCCTCGAAGCCCCCGTAACCATCCCACACCCCCCCTTCTCCCCCCTCCCGGGCGCACAAACTCCAAACAACAACCTCTCAACCACCCAAAGAAGCATGACCCCCTTCCTAACCGCCATCTCATCCAACCCCTCCTTCCCCACCGCCGAGACATGCACACGAAGACTGCAAGTCTCGCTGATTTGAAGCCGCATCTCCCTTCGAAGCGCAACACACACCTTTTCGACGTCCTGATAATCGAGATCAGAAGCAGTGTAAGGCTGACTTGAAAGCTGGATACCAGCCAAGTTGTAGCGCTCCGCTAGGACCTGGGAAGGCTTACCTGCGTGTTCGGAATGCGCAGAAGGGCAGAGGGTGACGGACCAGGTTGAGGTTGGGATGTCGAGGCCCCAGAGGCGGGTTTCGCAGTGGTGCGTTGAGGGGGTTTTGAGCTTTAGGGGGATGGCGTTGAAGATTGTCTTGAGGTGAGAAAAGACGGCGGGGTGTGGCTCGATGTGGGTGTTACCTTGTGAGAGGGGGGGTTGATAGGGGGTGTGAGCGAACCAGCGCTTGTCGGTGGGGTGATAGTCTACGTCGCCTTGGGGGACGAGGAACTGGAATTCCAGGGTGGCCTCAGTGAGGCGAGGTAGGGGTGAGCGATCCATTTTGGAAGCGTTGAAGGTGAGGGTGCGTACCTGACAGATCGGAATGAGGAGACTGAAGCTGGGTGGTTTTGTAGGTTGGTTGTGTGTCCTTGTGGCAAGGGAATGAACGGCTGGAAGCTGATGCGAGAGAATCACCCAACCTTACCCGGCGTCTAGCTGTCGATTTATATATTCGCCAGGTTCTCGCTACTCTCTCACTTTTCTGGTATTCTTACGATCAGACAATTGGTTTGTTCGGCAGGGACAACTGCTCCTTGAAGATCTTGTTACCTCGCAACCGAGAACAAAGAGAATTCTGTCGCGCTTGTTTACTAGGGTAGATGAACCTCCTTCTTTCGCCACAATAACATTGTCTCCGTCATGTATTTCCCAATCCCAAGGGACCTTGGCAAGTCGAGCCTGCCAAAATTTCCCCCTTCCCTCGCCCTCCCAACCAACGCGACACATGGCTCATATCTCTCGTCCCTGGGCCCCCCAAGCCATCCAACCCACCCAAAGCAACGCAAAATCCCTAAACCAACTCAACACACCTCACCTGGACACCCTCCTCACCAAAACATTTACCACCATCCCCATCCCTCTTCCACCAAAGAAACCCCGCCCCGATCCTCCTAAACACATCATCCCCTCCCCCTGCCGCCCGCCGAAGCACCAAAACCCCCGCCTTGTACCCCTTCATCGAGATCCTCTCCGACCTTCCGCCGCTGACCGCAATCCTCCCTAGCTTAAGCAACCAGACAGTCTCTTCTTCCCCAACCGGCTCGCTATCAAGCCAGCACTCCCCTAGGGACCTCCCGAAGCTGTCCCCAAAATCTTTCTTCTTGTCCGGGTCGAAGGGTATAATCCGGAAAACGTTCGGCTCTTTGCGCGGTTCGGCGAACGCAGAGTCCAATCTAGCTTGACATAGCTTGGCCTTGACTCTGAGTGTTGATGATGCAAAGCGGGACGTCATGGCCGGCCCTTTCCATGCGACGGTAGCCTCTATGACCTCGATATCATCGGCCTCAAAAGGGCCCGTACGACCATCGTCCGCCCAGGAGGGCTTCGTGACGACGGGGACGTCGTCTACGGACAGAAAGGTCCACGATGGAAGAGCGCCGCTACGAACGCTGAATTGCTCCACCTGCCATATCAAATTCCGCGGCAAGGAGAGCTTCCACATCCCGAGCAGAGGAAGGTCCTTTTTGACGCTCTGGAACATCTGCGTGATGCCTGCCAGGGCGGGCACCTTGTCACTTTTATAGGTCAATCGCCGGGCCGTGTAGTCTTGCATGACGTTGTCCCAATGATCGTCGTGTGAGCCGGGGTATTGAAACTTTAGCATCTCGTACCCGCGAACCGTGGCGCGTAGCGAAAAGATGCCGGCATTTTTGGCATACGTCAAGACCTTTTCGCCCTCGAACTCGGGCAGCTTGGTGTCCCTGATAATGGTCAGGCCATCCTCCGACTCCTTGAGGGAGTAGCATTCCCAGTGCATCTAGTCGGATGCGAAGTGAAGCAGGCGGGGCGACAACAAGGCTTCTTGCAGAGTCCAGGCTCTTTGGTTGAGAGGCTCTCGCAGCATCGGATGGGCCGCGTAGTCGCGTTGGAGCTTCTCTCTAGCACGCCATTCGAACCGATGTGTGCGCTCCTTGACGGCAACATCAAAGCATGCAGTGGGGCTGCCAACTGGTTGGATAAGGCCGCCAGCTCCATTTGGTGAGGCCGTCGCAGCCAGAGTGATGAAGGCATTTCGGTATACCAAGGCCATTTTGGCAGCCTCCTTTTCCCAGTCATCGGGGCAGTCCTGCACAATGCAGAGCGAGTCGATCCACAAGTACCGCATGTTGAGGAGCCTAGTCACCTCGATGGACTCCTGGAAGGTTTTTGTCAAGCAGTCGAGAGGAATACCGGCCGTGGTATAGCGTTCCAGTGTGCTTTTGGTTGTGCGAGGTACCGAACCGGTTCCCCAGCAGTGGCTGAGAGCTACATACCGACCTCGCGGTTGACTCGTCCCAGAAGAAACCAACAAGCGGGGTACGTATCCTTTTAAGCCGACATCCAAAACTCGAGTGGGTAATAGGGGGTCGGCATCTTCCATGTTGCCGCATAGGGGATGTGACTCTCGGCATCGTTGAAGCCACTCGTTGACCCGTGAAAATCGGGAGATGAATGACGGATGACGCTCCCGCCAAATAGCATGCTGGAACTGGGGATCGGTTTCGGGCACCAACATCACAGGTGATCTGCCATGATCCAAGCAAAGCATTTCCTTGCATCGGACTTTGATGTATCCGTCGTTGCGAGTCGTCGAGTATAGTGGGGGAGGGGTACAGGGCTTAACCCAACCTGGCCGGGTGTGCCAGTTTCCGGATGGATATATCGGGCGACCTGGAGATAACGACGCAAGCAGTTTTTCGCAGAGGGGGCAGGTATCTTCCGAGAGCTGAAGGGCCTCATGTGTCTCATGATGGGGTTCGGCTTTTGGATCGCTGTGGTGGCCTCGTCTCCAATCCGGGTCGAAGGAATACAACTGCCGCTGACAACACTCGCACAACTTTCCCGTATCCATCATCGCCGTGGCGTAGAGCAACGTCCGGTCCCCGTCGAGTGGAAGTTGGAACCGGGGAAAATGTGCGGGGGAGAACACGTCCTTGATGCTGGTTGCCGGCCAATCATCATGTTGATACCCCACCTTCAGGAAGCCGACTTTCCCCTTCGCCCCGAGACCCATCTCCAAACAGTCCCCGGAACTGACCCCCCTCCCTCCGTAGCAGCTCGTCTGGCGATCCAGTCTCCAAGATCTCCCCACCGCCCATCACAACGACCTTGTCGAACCCCTTGACAAACTGCACCCGATGCGCGACGCAAATGACGGTGTACCCCTGAAACTCTCTCAGAATCGTCTCCCACATGATCTTGTCCGTCTCGTCATCCAAGCCGGCATTGTACTCATCCAGCAGAAGCATTCCCCCTTTCTGCCCTCCCTCCTCCTCAGAATTGCCTTGGCTGCGCAACTTTCTTCGCACGATAGCTCTAGCCAGGCTGAAGAGCTGCTTCTGTCCTCGGCTCAATGTCTCGTCGCGCAACTCAGCGTCAAGTCCACCCTGCGAGATCACCAGGTCCCATAGACCCACAGCACGCAAGGCGTACTCGCACTCGGTGTCTTGCGTCTGCTGTTTAGGACTTTCTGTGTCCACTTTCTTACTGGTGAGAAAGCTATCGTCATCGTGGAACTCTAGGTTCTCGCGGAAGGTGTGATTATTTGGGATAAAGAAGGGGGTTTGTGGCAACGAGATGATGCGATTGCGGATGAGATTCCGAGGGATCGTGTGAAGCGAAACGTTGTCGATGCGGACCTCGCCCGACGAGGGAAGAAGGAAGCCTTGAAGAAGCAGCAGGAGAGAGGATTTCCCACTGGATGACGGTTAGCAATGCTCTTATGGGGGGTGCTGTGAGTCAAAAACTGCGACACTCACCTTCCTGTCCTTCCACAAACAAGGACCCGTTCACCCGGTAAGACCGAGAGTGTAAGCTCGCGCAGTGCTCGCACGGCCGAACGCTTCCCTTCCTCTTCGGACGGTCCCTCCGGGGCTGCATACGAGGCCGTGACACGTTTAAGTTCCACCTTCCCACAGCCCAACCACTCTGCCGGAACATCGCTTGTCCCAACTGCCAGAACATCTTGCTCATCTTCCCCACAGACACCAGTTTCGAACCCTCTCAACCTGCTCAGTGCAGCCGTTGAGGTTTGTAATTGCGTATAAAGTCTGATACCGTGACCCGCCATGTCTCCAAAAGACATCAAACTCACCAGGGCAACGCCGGTGAAGCCCGCGCTGGTGCGGAGCTGCGTTGCCAGGGCAGTGACAAGTACCGCTATACAGGCAGCGCACATGTTGAGCACCAAGCTGAGCCATTGCTGCAACATCTCGATGAGATAAGAGGGGCGCTGAGATTCATCAATGAGTTTGCCGTTCAGTTGGATATGAGATTCCACCCAGCCAAATGCGCGAATGGTGAGAAGACCATCGACCGTCTCTATGAAGTGCTTGCTGTAAAACCGAATGGATCAGCAGCTGCCCTAAATCCAGGGATAAAGCAATCGAACAGGGGGGACTTACTAGAGCGGGTTCTTGCTCTCCAGGACAAGATGTCTAAGCTGCGTAGACGTCCGCAAGTAGACTTTTTGGACACAATAGAAAACAGCAAGCAGGATAGGGTATCCGATGAGCAAGTAGGGTGAAGCCGCAGCTATCAACGCTGCCTGGCCAATAACCACCAGGGCTGTCCTCATCGTATTTCCAACACCGTTGTTCAGCTCGCCGTCCAGAATTCTCATATCTTGGGAAAAGTAGCCAGTCGTGACTGAGTTGTCCACAGTGGTGTAATACCGAAGTGATGCCCCGAGGAGAGTTCGTAGCGTGCGGAGGTGGACCTCGATACCGGCCTTGGGACCCACGACGTTGCCGAGCCACCAGACATCGAGAGCGAGGACACCGAGACAGACGATCTGGAGCATGAAGTAGACACCCAGGTAGAATGGAATGCGTTGCTCGCCCTTCTGGTTTGACTCCGACCAGAAGTTGAGCCACACGGCGGAAAAGCTGTACAGAAAGGAAAAGCAGGAGTTGAACATGAGATAGAGCACCAGGAGAGGTATGCCAAATGCAGAGAAGTAATATCGGTAGTTGGCCAGCCCGCCCTCTGGAAAAGCTGCCTTGGTGCCCTCCGTTTTCTCGGCTGGCTGCGCGGTGAACTGAGGGGCTGTGGTGCTGTCGGGCTCTCGGCTCGGGGTTTCCGGGATGCGACAAAGCTCCGACAGTGCTTCGTCGTTTGATGACCTAAGCTGGTCGACAGACCCTTGGAATATAATGCCTTTGTCTCGCAGGACCAGGATCTGATCCATGTATTGGGCGTGTTGGGCAACACGGCCAACGATGAAGACAGTAGTCTTCTGTCTTCTGAATATTCCATTGGGACCAAAGACATTGTGCGCGAGTTGGCTCCCCGTCTTGGAGTCTAGGCCTCCAAGGGGATCGTCAAGAATGGCGAGCCCTGGGCGCGCGTAGATGGCTCGAGCCAGAGCAACCCTCCTCTTTTGCCCTCCGCTGAGTGCGCCACCCTTGCTGCCGACCTGTGTGTGGTCCGCTTCTGGAAGAGCGGCAAAGTCCTCAGCAAGCTGGCAAGCGTGGACTACCTCCTCGTACCAAGGACCATGGAAGGCGTTGAATCCGATGATATTTTCTCGTATGGTAGTGTTGAAGAGAAACGAATCTTGGTCACAGTAGGCTGTTCTCTGTCTGGGCTGCGCGACCTCGAGAGTGCCGTTGAGAAAAGGAATCTCTCCGACCAGGGCTTTGCACAATGTTGACTTCCCGGAAGCCACTGGTCCTAGGAGAAGCGTAAAGGTCGATCGTGACAAAGATAGGCTGACCCCTTCGAGAACCCAGTTATCAGCTTTCCATCCCATCTTGCAGTCACTTGCGCGCACTAAAACCTCGTGCTTCGGCTTGGAGGAATCGGCTTCTTCGTCCGTGATTGTTGCGGGACCCTTTGAGTTGGCATCCTGTTTTTGCTCCTCAATTTTCGACCTCAAATCCACACGAGACTCTGACTCCAGAAACTCTTGTACTCTACCAATAGATGCAGCCGCCGCCAAAATTTGAGGCACTGACTGAAGCAACTGAATCATTGGTTGACAGAGAAGATGGATCCAAGCAAGGGATGTGAAAACCCTGGCGATGGTCATGTCTCCCATGCTGATCGAGAACGTGACAACAGGCGAAAGCAAGATTGGTGCAAAGGCGAGAACCGTGGAGATGGTCGTCAGGATGCGGAATCTCTTCATGGCGTCGATCTGTCGGATACGGTAAGTCTGGATTAACTTGCCCACTGTGTTGGTCATCGCCGACGCTTTGATGGAAACGAGGTTCGGGATAGCAGCGGAGGAAATTCCGATTCTCTGTTGCAAAATCTGCATCGAAGCTCGGAAACGCTCGCCCGTGTACTTTCCCACAACAAGCGTCAGGCCTGTGCAGATCAGGACGATGATGATGGGAACCACAAACGCGGGGCCAAGTTGAAGATACAACAACCAGCTCGCAATGGCTGTCTCAATGAAGCTGGCCCATAGCTCATGCAAAGACTGGAACCCGCCCTGAATACCCATAATGTCGGAGTTCATGAGAGTTATGGCCGATGCATTCCTCTCATCATGTGCACTCTTCGAGACCAGCTTTCCGTAGACGGCGACGATGAGGTACGCCCTCAGCTTGCAAAGCGCCCGTTGGTGGGCACGCCAGTAAAGGCCCGTAGAAACAGCAATCCCGGTGTAAATGACAGCTGCGGCGCCAATCAAGCCGTATCCCACGTTCCGGTTGGACAGAGCCGGGCTTTGCTGCAGGTAACTGAGCAGTGCGTTGATCAAGAACGGCTGACAGAAGACGAAACCGCCCAGGGCAAGTCGAGGTATGACAGGAGCGAGGAAAGGCCCTCTGAGTGTCCAGAAGACGGTCAGCAGAAGGGAAGGTTTGCTTCGCCAACGAAGCCAGTCCTTTTCCGCCGAGTGGTGGCTGGACATCTGACTTGCCGCCCCTATCGCTTCGTCGAGACCGTACAAGCGATCCGGAGAGAGAGTCGAGGTGTACCCTCGGGAAATGAGGCGATTCATCCATACGTAAAAGCTTTGACTGAAGATTCCGCTGGTGAGCTCCGGGTTCCACGAAGCGTCGTTCTTGGTACCCATCCAGGCTGACTTGTGTTGAGACTCAAGCAGCAGGAGAGCCATCTTTGTAGCCAGGGAGGCGGTGAACATTTTGGTAAACAAAGCTTGAGAGAAGGACAGCCATTGCGTGCGTGTCTGGGCGATATCGAAGACGAGAGTTAAAAGCAGGTACGTGCTGAGGAGGGTGGACGGTTTTGGCGATCTCGAATGCTCCAAGAAGGACAAGGGGAGCAGAGAAATGGAAGCGCAGAGTGTGAGAGTCGTAGCGGGGATGGACATCCGATTTTTGGGTGCCGGATCGTTGCAAGTGACAGCGAGAAGCGCTATCTGAAGACCGATGAAGATGCTGATGGCCGTCGCCTTGAGAAGGAGGAAGCGCTGGCCGCCATGAACCACGATTGGCCGGTAGAAGAGATAGGACAGTCTTGCGCATGCAAACGATATCATGAGAGCGGAAGGCGCGATTGAGAGGATGGACTGCTCAAAGGTCCTGGTGAAATCGAAGTTGTCCCGGCATCCAACCACAGTTAGCCCGAATGAGTCGTCGTTGAGGCATGCTGCCTCGCTGCCGTTGTGCGTTGCCATGCGGGATGTGCTCGACTCACAGGAGCGAAAAGATGGAGGAGATGGTGGGAAGATGGGCAGCACTTCGGCGAGGCCTGCGGTCGCTCCTTCCTTGTTTTCGCCGTGCTGCTTCCAGGCGACCAACGGTGACGACGAACCGCTCTTGGCCAATCGCTGTGCCGCAACCCCGCTCCAGGAGGTTCAATTGAACGGAACGGCAGGCCGATAGCGAGGTTGGGATCAGCATCGTACAGTCTGACCTCCAAAATTCAAGTTCTGGCTGCGTCTACGGGAGATGTCTAGCTGTCGATATTCTGCCCACGTCTGACATGCAAGGGAGAGCAGAGTGGGACGCCTTTGTTGAACCTCATTGGTCAAGAATTTTGGGATCTTTGGAGGTGCACCACCACAAACACCTCCCTTCAGCAGTTCTCCGCGAAACCAGAATCGCGACAGATGAGAGCAATTGGGCTGGTTCTTGATGTATTTGCAGAACGACCATTTGTTAAATACATTGCAGCAATCACATCGTCACCCAGGTCCCTCAACCAGCCCTCCTCGCAACCACAAACGGCCTTGCATCCCCCTTTCCCGTCCCATGATACTCAACCTTCACAATCTCAAACCCCGCCTTTTCAACCATGGCAACCAGCTCCTTGGCTTTAAACACCGTAATACTAGGCGCCAAGCCCACCAAACTCGCAACCAGCAAGCCCGCCTGCAAAACCGCACCCATCGCCATCTCTCTCACACAAGGCGTCTTGGACACAAACAACTTCCCCCCCTCCATTAACATGTCTCAAATCACCCGCAGCGTACCAAACACGTCTCTCAGGAGAGCGAGGTAGTTGAGCCCGATGGTGGCGTTTACATTCGTCTTTTCCGATTTTAGCTCTTTTGCGACCGTCTCGGCTGTGCCAACACAGAATTCGAGCCCAGTGATGAGTGTTTCTGCATCACTGTGCTTTTTTTCAGGCTTTAGAAGCCCACGAATTAGATGTGTGCTTATGGTTGGGAGGGAGTTGCAGAAGATGATCGGGAAGTTCCGTTCCCCTGAATTTGCCAGGCCAATGGGGAAGCTACGCTCAATTTGCCCTCAGCTCAGCCGCACCTGCCTCAGGTCACCTTGATTTCTCGCACAGAACGACAGAGCCTGATCTTGCTCCTGCGACATCGGTCACACACTTTTTGGGGGGCGATGCAACTCCTACCATCCCCATGGCCGACCCCCTCAGCATTGCGGCTTCGGTGGCAGGCCTTCTCGCGACATCAGGAAAAATATGTTCGGCGCTGTCGACCTTCATCTCAGGCGTCGTGGATGCCCCGCAATCCGCGCGCGATGTCCTCACGACAGTCGAGGAGATGCGGGCGGCCCTCGAAATGGTCCAGGGACTCATTGATGCACTCTCCACGCTCCCAAGTCAAAGACGAGTGCTTCTACGACTGGACCTCATCACCATCACCTTTTCGAGCTGCGTGCTCACCATGTCGGAACTGGAATCCATGGTTTCAAGCTGCTTCAAGGACGGCGTCATGCATCGTTTGCGCTGGGCCTGGGCGGAAAAGAAGATATTGAAGCTACTCCCAAGATTGGAGTCCCAGAAAGCGTCGCTGTCGCTGATGGTCACAACCCTCGTCTGGTACAACACACGGGCGCCTACCCTTTCCCGCATGCAGCATCCGCTGACCTTGAGACCAGTCAGTCAAATCTCGAGGCCATAGAGAGCAGAGACAAACTTTGCAACGCAGTGGAGCTGATCCTGCAGCGAGATGAAGAGTTTGCAGCCCGCATGCGACAGATTGACCTCCATTCCGTTGACGATCGCTCTGTCCGCTTCTACGAGGATTCGGTGCTCGATTCCAGGAGGGTGTCAGTATACACGACTCTTGCAGGGATGAGTAGAGGGTCAACTAGCGGTCCGTCAGCCCAGCAGCTTACATCCAGGCTCCGCGAGTTTGAGACAGTTCTGGAGACCTCCCGAGTTTACGCCCGCACACAGTCCAATGACTCCGACATATCGGTCACCAGCTCCGCCGTCAGATCTCACGCATGGAGTCATCTGTCACTGAACAACATCTCCGTCATTTCCGTGTTCCGTCTGCCAGTGACGTTGGACGACATCGCCAAATTTGGACCCGGACTCACATTTTCGTCCATGTTGGAGTGTCAACAAGACTCGGACGCTATTCCAAGCATCGCGGAACCCCAGCTGAGCAATGAAAACAAACAGTCGTACACAGCAGGGTCTTCAGAAACGGGTGCATGGCTACCGCAGAGCTTGCCATCCAGCTCTTCGACTCGCCCCGGACAACCAAACCCAGTCGACCCTGATACTTCAGGCTCGTTGGAAACGAAAGGCCATGCTTTTATTAACGGTGGCGCTTGCAAGTAAGTGAAATGCCAATCGCACTCAACAATATGCTAACATCGTCTCCAAGGCTTGTCGTTGTCGGTGATCACGAGACCATGAAGACCGCAATGCTGATCAGCTACGCACATAAAGCGTTACCCTCCGAATACGTCCCAACTGTTTTCGATAATTATTCGGTTACCATAACGTATAATTCCCTACTCTCCGTCGCATCAGTCCCGTCTTCAACCTGCACTCTTCGCTGACCACCAATATCCCACCCCAGGGTTGACAAGATCAAGTACTCACTCGGGCTGTGGGATACGGCAGGGCAAGAATCGTACTCGCCACGACTTCGATCGCTGTCTTACCCACAAACCGATGTATTTCTCGTCCTCGCCCGGATTGGGCTCCCAGCCACGTTCCATAACGTGAAGCGGCTCTGGATACCCGAGATTACGGAGAGCTGTCCGAGGGTGCCGTTCATCGTCGTCGGAATTCGAAGTAATGATGAGGAAGAACTCCTCCAAAAGGCATGGCTACAAAAGCATCCAGACAAGCCTCATCAGTACACGAAGATGGGTCAAGAAATTGCCGACGAGTTTGGTGCCGTGAAGTATGTTGAGTGTAATATCCATACTCAGCAGGATCTCAAGAATGTTTTTGATGAGGTAAGGAAATCAGGGAGAGACACAATCAGGCCGGACACTTCTAACTCCTTACAGGCAATTCGGGCAGCCATATTCCCCCCTGTAGCGCGGAGAGGGCGAAAACGCACATGGAACCCAAGGTTTCTAGGAAGATTGGGAGAGACCAAAGAAGAGGACTAACAACAAGCTGTCGCCTGCACACGTCAAAAACCCCAAACGATAACCAACCGACAAAGCCCGACCCACTGCACATCCACCCGCAGCAGCCCAACGCCCCAACACGAGTCATGATATCGATTGCGATAACTACAAGCGGGTTTAGCTCAGTTGGGAGAGCGTCAGACTGAAGTCTCACTTCATTCAATCAAGATATTGATATCTGAAGGTCATGTGTTCGATCCACATAAACCGCAAGCATTTACTTTTTATTTTTGATGCTACCAAGCCAAGGGTTGAGTTTGGGTAGTTGTCGCCAGACCGCTGAACAAGGAGGCACACAAAGACATTTTTTTGCACGGCATCGCGACGTCAATTGAAGATGGGCCGGATTAAGCAACGAGCGGGAGCTTGGACGTCGGGAGTGGGCCGCTCCTTTGTTGTTGGAACGCAGAATGAATCGACGGCCCTCAAGGACCTGCCTCCTTTCTCGGTGCTCCCGAGCATTTACATCCCATCGTCCCTTGAATGCGAGTTTCGACATCCCTCAACACCCGTGTTTCTCCCTCCTCGATCAACACAAGACTATTACCAACGCAATGGCCGAATCAACCGCCGCCACCACGCCCAACGCGGCAATCTTGACTCGCTTCCTCGGGTTTCCTCTCACGCCGGGGGAATCTCGGCTCAGCTCTTATGTGGACTACCCAAAGGTGTTGCGGTCAAAAGACACGGATGTGTGCTTCAGGCTTTATGATAGCGACACCAGACGCTGGCTCGGTGTCCAACTCACCGAGGTCGAGAGCCCCGTGCCGAAGACTGCGCTGCTCGATGACGCGAAAAACAAGGCTACCAGAGAGGTGCTTTTCAAGGAGATTCAAGAGAAGATTGACAACGGCGTTCCGCTTACCTTTGTGGTGGCAAAATTCGACGGCACCATCGTCTCGAACTCGTCGTCTCCCAAGAAGGACGTCACACCCGGCACGTACTACGCCCCGCCCGCCGCGTACGAGCTACCGGACATCAAGACCATCTCGCGCTCAGAGTTGATCGAGCTCGACCGTCTCGCCCCCTTTGTCGACGTCGTCCGCCCTGACTCAGCTGACCCCTCGGAAAAGCTCGTCTTCAAGCACTACGAAAGCATCGAGGGGCTTAGCGTCGAGTGGAACACGATTCAAATCAGTGCCCGCCTGCAACACCCGCACATCATCCCCATCCGCCACCTCGTCCTCCACGAGGGGCGCTCCGGCGGTGTCGTAGGCTACACTACGCCGTTCATCCCCAGCGGCAACCTCAGCGTCAACCGCACCTTCAAGCTCAAACACGCCCAGCAGCTCTTCACCCTCATCGACGACCTCAACCTCGGCCACGGCATCATCCTCAAGGCCATCCACTCCAACCCCTGGAAGTACTTCACCATCGACCCCACCACCGACAACCTCATCCTCACCTCCCTCGGCCCGGACCTCTTCATCCTCAGCCAACCCCCCAACGACTCCTCCCCCACCACCACCAACCAACCCGCTGAACCCTCGGAACTCAACGAATTCGACCAACTCTACGAAGACGACACGCCCTCCCTCAAACCCCCCACCCCAAAACCCACCACTGGCACCAAACCCTCCCTCCCCCCCATCTCCATCCCCTTCGCCCAAGTAACCGCCACCACCCTCCAAACCCTCCACCACCTCCTCACCTCCAACCCCCACTCCCCCTCCTCCCACAGCACAACCCCCAAACACTGGACCCCCACCACCATCCTCTCCACCCCCTGGGTCCCCACCCCCGACCTAACCCTCGACAAGCCCATCACCGCCTACCGCGACCTCGCGCTGGAATGGGCCAAGACCCGCGAGACACGCGGCGACCTGACCCCGTCCAACACGCGCACTTCCGCCTCGGCAAGGGACGTGAAGTTCCCGCAGTGGAATACACCCGAGGGGGAGACGGTTCCGGTCAAGGGCAAGTACTGGGATCCGCTGTGGGGGACGATGCGCGAGGAGGGGGTGGTGTATGTGAGCGGGGGGGCGTTTTACAAGCGGGATGCGGAGAGGGCGAAGAGGGAGGTTGTCGGGTGGGTTCGGCCGGGGAGGGGAAAGGTGGAGGAGGCGAAGGGGGGGGTGGTGTTGTTGGCTTCGGGGATGTGGGAGGCGGTGTATGAGGGGCCGGAGGTGGGTGGTGGGGAAGGGGAGGGGGGTGGTAGCTTGAAGGGGGGGAGGAGGGATGGGAGGAGGGGGGGGAGAGGGGGGAGGAAGGGTGGGGACAGAAGGGGTGGGGTTAGTGGGAAGGGGGAGATTTGGGGGGAGGGAGAGGGTGGGAAGGGAAAAGGGAAGAGGAGGGGTGGTGCGAAGGGTGAGAGGGCGGATCGGAAGGGTGGAAAGGGTGGGAAGACTGAGAGGGGTGGAGTGAAGAAGAGGGAGGGCGGCGGTAGGAAGGGGAGAAGAGGTGCTGGTGCTGGTGCTGGTGGTGCTGCTGCAGGAGGCGCAGGTAGTGATGCCAAAGCTGCAGGAGGTTCGGGGGAGACGAAGCCAACAAAGGCCGAGTAAAAGGCGACGGGCTTCGGGGTATACGTCGTGTTCGAGGTTTCGGTTGCTTTGCTGGTGTTGCTCATTTGTTCAGATATTTCTCAGTCAGGTTCTTTGTATTTCCAAGCTATTATTCGCACATAATGCCAACGTCCACGCTTTTTCCTGAATAGATGGAAAAGTACAGACGCGAGACGCAAGAGATTGCCGTTTTCACGGTTTTGGAGCAGATTTAGCGACCGCCGTCTATTAGATCAGGGTCAAGTTTAAGTCTTGGTCAGTTCCTCGCGGCCACAGCCTCACGATAAAATCCGCGCCCAGGTCTGTAGTCTTAGGAGGCAAGGCCTGTAGTCTTAGGAGGCAAGGTCTGTAGTCTTAGGAGGCAACCTCTATCGCGAAGGGGCGTGTTGTACATGGGACGCTACTTATCTTGGATGATCACCCAGCCCATGTGATTGACTTCCCGTGCTGATCCGGCAACGTCACGTCAAGAGAGCAGAGGCAACGAGCAGGACAGACATAAGGAACACCCATGAACATGAACAGATAACAACATCAAGACATGCATGCTTGGATTCATGAAATCATACCCCATTCTCAATGCTGAAAGTAAAATTACATCGCTGTCCACCCGGGTTTCGACCCGGTCGAGCAAGCCGCTCTCCGGGACGAGGTCTATGAATCCCAATGAAGCTATGCCTCGACACCGCACTCCATCCCGCTAGCGCTGCTGCTTTTGCACTTTTCCACTTCCTTCGTCTCGATAGCCTCTGGTGACCGAAGCTCGACGGGGATATGCTAACCCGGCGCACCCCCATAATACGGAACCGATTACAGGGTCTTCCAACTCAGCCGCTTTCGGCGATCGTGATAGATAATGTCCGCCCTGCGAGGGATACGATCATCCAGGGGTGTAACAGGCGTGAACCGATGGAGATCAAACCTGAAGGGCTTCTCTATCTCCATATCGTCACTGGCGTGGCGTGGGGATTCCTCCTACCTAGCCACCGCCGCGCTCAGTACTTGTGTCCTGAAGAAGCCGCCCTTGGTCCTCTCGATGACCTGCTGGTAGACTGAGCTCGGTGGGTGGTTCATGACGACTGTGCCCTCCTTATAGTCGATCTTGGCGTCCAGACGTGTGTCCCGGATAAGATTGACAATCCACTTCTCGGCGTCGTCGGCATTGAGGCCCAGGCGCGCGCTCAGATCCTTGAGGGAGATTCTGGCGTGGATTTTGCAGTAGCTCTCAAAGATGAGATGCCTTGCCGAGTCGACAAAGTCGTCAGCATGGGCAACCAAGAAGAAGTCGCTTCGCAGAACCTCCTCGGCCACAACGAGCTGGTTCTGGGCCTCCTCGAAGTCGAAGTCGATGCACAGGGCGTGCACAAACTTGGTGATGGGGTCCTGGTACTCGTACGCCTCCTGCTTGACAATCCGGACGATATCCTTCATCTGCTTCTGCTGGATCCCGACGTTCTTCGCACGGCCACGGTTCGTAATGACAGCCACCGTGAGGTAGCGGAGGATCCAGGGGCAGTTGGTCTGAATGGTGTTGATGTAGGGGGCGCTGAAGAAAAGCTCCAAGATGGGCTCACGGGCCTTGTCGTAGTTGAAGAGAGGGAACAGGGCCCAGTGAATGAGCGATGTGCGATGCTGCAGCTGCGCAAGGGGGTTGTTCAGAAGCTTCGTGTCGATGAGTTCGCGGACCTTTTGCAATTCCTCGAGCGCCATCTCCCAGTTGGTCGTCAGAATCTCGCACGCAAGTCTGCCCCACGTCGCGTACGCGACCTTGTCGTTATCTGTGGAAAGAACGCGGAAGCGGTAGAGCAGCTCCGAAGCGTCGCCATAGCTGCCGCAGTTGTATTGGAGATTTCCGTAGTCGTAGAGAGCGTTGACCATCTCGATCGTGACCTATTCCTGTCAGTCAGCGACTACTCTTATGTCCCGGCTCCGCTGAGGTTCTTACATCGTGATCCTTCTTCAAAAACTCCAAGTTGGCCACTTTGTCGCTCCTCAGGTTGTTGACCACGTCTTCGCGCTCCAAAAGCTCAGTAATCTTTCCAGTCTCCTGCTCGAACTTCTCCAGCTGGCTGAGCACTTTTTGTTTCCGCTCGGCATACTCGATCGGTGGCTCTTTGAGGCCCTGGAGTTCGCAGAAGAGGCTGGCGACATAATCGGTCATGTCGGTCTTCTTGAGCAGGCCGAACTTGGCCTGGGTGATCTCGCGCGCCTTCTTCTCATCGGTGATGTTCTCATCCTCGTCCAGCAGCTGGCCTTGCGCGAACTCGAGGATGGGGAAGATCATGTGGCGGTCGAGATGCGGGGCGAGCTTCGGGAGCAGGTCGTAATCGGCCGGCGAGGGCGCCCCGTTGGGGGTTGTGTCAGCCATGCTGGGCAGTTGGAGAGTAATCTGAAGATGCAAGTATCGGCGGCGACAATCGGTCGGCTGGGCGGAAAAATCGCGAGTCTCTGGGAAGTGGTTGGGTGCCAGGCAAGGGTGGAGAGGAGAGACTCGACCGCCCAATTTTCGCTGAAAGAGGCTATCTTATGAATCTTTGGTGGGGTCAAAAATTGCAAAGTGCGGTTGAGCGTGGGCGGGTGCGGGCGGGTCCCCAGGTTGGGTTGCCACTGACCAACCAGAAGCGCAGAAGGCGCGGAGGGCGGTGAATCTTTCTGCCGCGCTCCGGATGCTTTTGTCGCGCTTGGCCCGCAAGCAGCAGCAGCATGGGCCACCTGAAAGGACCCCTGTCGGGCGGGAAGGTGAACGCCAAAAAAGATCTCGACTTTGTTGCGCGAGACCTCGTTCAAAGGACTTGCAGCCGACAACCTGCCGCCCCCACGCCACAATGCTTCAAGCTCTCCTCCGAACGGCGGCGCCCGCAAGGCGGCTGGCCTTCCCACCAGTAGCATGCCTGCGAAACCTCACGACAGCTGCTTCCGAGGCTGCATCCCAGACACCATCAGAGCCCACGACAGCCACGCCTCTGGCGAAGCCCGCGGTTAGACCACCATACCTCATCGAGCGCACACCATCAAAGAACCTCCCGGTATACCAATTGGCCAAGCGCGGCGGAAACTACAAGCTCACCATTGTCAAGAAGGTCGAGGGCGACAAGCAGGCCCTGAGGCGCGACATTGCACAAGCATTAGGGATGGACTTGGAGGATGTGCGGGTAAAGACGGTTACTGGGCATATTGAGCTCAAGGTGAGTTCTCCAGCCTTGCGCTCACCGGGACCAGAAGACTGACGGGATCTGCTGCAGGGTTACCTAGCGCCAAAGGTGACGGAATTTCTCGAGAAGCAAGGCTTCTGAACGGGCGGAGGGTCATGATAGATGTTGTGATTTTGCAGAGTGTCGGACAAGCCTGTTGTTCACCGGATGCATGGTCGGACAGGCACGCGATGGTGTACCACCAAGGCGAGGCGGCTCTGCTAGTCCACCGCGAAGCAATGTCGAGTACGGCCAGGAGAGCCAACAAGACGAGGGCGCAAGGGGGGGGGGGGGGTGGGGTGAGAAGGAGAGATCTCTTGTATAATAGCGTGTAGCAACACCATACACACATAGACCATGCATACGGACGGGACTGGAGAGAAGCCGAATCACCGCACATCTGGCATCACATCCGTTCCATTGACACCACATGCGCAAGAAATAGTGCACAGAAGCTAAATGACCTGCCGAATATGCCACACCCCTGTAGGCGGGACCGATACTACCTCTGTAACAATCGCTCTTTGCCTTCCCAAGTCTTTTCGCTCGTCAGACCGTGACCATCCAAGTCCCTTACACATACTATCTACAACAGCAACATGAACAACGGAATGCCCATGCTATGCCATAATCGCTGCAAACCATGCCCAAAGCAGTTGAAATCCAAAGAAACACCAAATGCAAGTCCTCGGCTGCATATTGCGCCCTGCCACCTTACTTCTCCAAGTTGGCAAATGCCACAAGGTCCGCCAGCATCCCCTCCTTGGACCACTCCGGTGCCTGCATTTGCAATGCGCCAAGTAGACTGTCCTTGCTGGGAAGAGCGGCTGCAGGTATGCTGTTCTCTCCGGTTGGGTCATTTGGATCCCGTGCTTTCTCGCTCAGCCGCCTCAACATGCTCACGGCAAGCCTCACAATGTACACAAGCTCCGAGTCCCTCCGAGGTTGGCTCCTCTGGTGGGCGCCACCACGGTGTGGCACGCCCTCGAACTGCGCGCTGAGCTGGCGGATGAGCAGAAATAGGTTCTGCGCAAAGCCGTTCCCGCAAGCTAGCCAGGCGCGTGTAACACCGCTCTCGTGGCCCGGTGCGAGAGAAGCTAGGATGTCGGCAGCGAGAAGTCCTTGCATCAGGAACGGCTTGCGGACTTCCACTAGAGAGGGCAAGTTCGAAGGCCGAGAGTCGAACGGATCGGAGAGGCGGGGATCGCGAGGGTGCTCCAATGTGGGTATAGGCAGCGGCCCAGGTGGTGGAATGGGCGAGATGGCCAGAGCAAAGGTTCGTGTGAGTAGCTCACAGGGCGAAGACGAGCTGGCGGCCGCGTCAGCAGCAAATATCGCCTTGTAAAACGTCCTGTTGGGCTCGTCGCGTGCCAAAAGTTTTGCAAGTGCATCAACAGCGTAGGGGAGATATGGCTGGAGGCTTGGGTCGTAGGATGGGAAGAACAGAGGCTCGCTAGATAGATTCGGGACAGGCGATGGCGTGAAAGCTAGCAGGAACTGCAACAGACAGTATGCTTGCTCCCTTCCTGGAATTACCACTTCGGCTGCGACGTTGGAGAGGAGCATGACGATATCCTTCATCAAGTCCAGCGTATCCGCATGGGTGCGCATCAGCATCTCTCTTGTCCCGAGGTACCTGATAATGACGCAGAGGAATTTGATGACAATCTCATCCGCCAGAAACTTTTGGTTGACCTGGAATATGGGATCAGAGAGGTTACGCAGAATGGTGGTGATGCAGATCAGTCGGTCGACAGCGCGTTCGAGTTCGTACGGCTGGGAGGCAAAGAGCTCGATCTTGCGCAGAGATATCCTCTCGATTCGACACGCCCTCACCACGTCCTCGTACAACGGAATCGTAACTTCGTTGGATGCCTCTTCGGAGTTTTCGGCCAAGAGGTCCGCCTGTTCCTCGGCGCATTCCACCAGCGTATCGACCAGATCCTCACAATACTGGAGATCGATTGGAGGAATGGGAATGTGATTGTGGTGGTCGGAGGACGTAAGCGAGGCAAGCGTGTCGAGAGCGAGTCGAACCTCTCCGTGGATGCCACTTTGGATGCTGCGGGTGAGGGCATGGATGTCAACCAAGCCGAACTCAATGGCAGCTGGGACATCGATTTTGCTCTGCCGGAGCTCCTCTGCGACCTTCTCGATGGCCTTGATGTCGACGCCTCCGTAGGTAGATATTTCACGCGAACAGGGCATGTACTCATCGGGGTCGGCAGCAAAGGGCGCTGGGAATCGCATGGAGGCAGCACTCTCTCCTTGAAGCCCTTGATTTTCGGGGTGGGCAGAACCTGGGAGGGATAATGACCCTGCTTTGCTCTGGGCGGGCGAAGCCAAGGAGAACTCGTCGCCCGTTGGTGTTGGCTGCACAGTTCGCGAGAGGCTGTTCCGGGAATGGCCCTGGGCCGAGTTTGACGTTTGTTGGCCGTGTGCTGGGTGAGGTGCCGGAAATCCGTTGACACTGCCCTGGTGTGAATGCCCGGGCGGCTTGATGGGGGACTGCATGGGTCCTTGTTGTAGCTGCGGCTGTCCACCTGGGAGCATCATCTGGGGAGATTGCTGCATTTGGACAGACTGCATGGGCTTGGTGGGTGTCGAGTGTGGCGCATTTTGCGGGTTGGGCATTCCTCCTTGCGCCTGTTGCTGCTGTTGTTGCTGCATGCGCATCTTCCACGTCTCCTCGAACTTGTAAAGATTCCGCTCATAGATGCCCTTGAGCTGCTGAGGAGCCATTTGGAGCTGTTGGGGCGGGAAGCCGATCGTGTGTGAAACCTGAGGCCAGAGACTGGACTGCGTGACGTTGCGATAACCCCCGAACTTGTGGAGGACGACCTGGAAAAGGCTATGCAGATTCACCGGCCGGCCCTCGACAGACGGGTTGCTCTCGAGGGGAAGCGCACGCGAAGACATGAATGTCGTCAAGTTTTGCTTAAACTGCTCTGGGGGTTGCATCCGGCCCATCTGCTGTTGTGGGGGCATCGCCTGCCGCGCTCTCATATCTTGAGGCATTTGGCCATTCGGCATTCCTTGCCTCGCCATCATGTTTCTCGCCTGAGCCTGTGCTTGCGCCTGGGCCTGGGCCTGCGCTTGAGCTTGTGCTTGAACTGGATTCATGACCTGTTGAGCCTGCATCATGTTCTGCGCGACCTGCTGCCGTTGCTGCTGCATCTGCATGTTCGTCTGCTGGGCTTGCTGCTGCAATTGCATCTGGTAGAATATCCTCTGCTGCTCTGCTGGGTTGCGCGCCTGGGCCATTTGCTGCTGCTGTTGGAACATCGGGTTCGGCATCTGTCCTGCCATCTGGCTCGGCATCTGACCCGGTATTTGGCCTTGCATGGGAATTTGTTGTGGCATCTGCCCCATCGATTGTGGCATCATCTGTCCCACCATCGCATTGGGTCCGGCAGACGACCTCGCTGGCGATTGACCTGGTGCGAACTGGGGATTGAAGTTCTGGAAGTTGTTGGGCTGCATGAACGGCTGTGGCGTGCCACTGTGCTCGGACGGGATCGGGGACTGCTGGGGAAACTGTTGCGCCGCTGGGGAAAAAGGATGCGGCGATGTGGTCGCGACCCTTTGCGGGACGCTCCCAGGGCGCATTTGGTTTGCCATTATTGGAGATGGCGTCGCGTTCGCCGATCCATTTGGCTGAAGATGGGGGAACGGCGATGGCTGGCCGCCCTGCTGCTGCGGCATGCCAGGTTGGAAGCCGGCAAACTGGGACTGTTGTGGCGTCTCGGAGCGCGACGTTGGCAGCATCCCCGGGGCTTGTCGCGGCGACTGGCCGATGCTATCTTCGCGCGGACGAGGGCGCTTCGACGGAACGACCGAGTTTGTTTGATACATGGGGTTGGAGAAGCCTGGCGATGCATTGCGCATCGGTCCATTGGGCATGATCATCTGCTGCGGGTTCGCGAACTGCGGATTGAATTGGGCGGGACTGCCCATGAACGCGGAAGGGTCCATCATGGACCCGGCAACGGCGGAAGGATCGTTGATCTGAGGGAAGCCGTTGCCATTGTGGTTCGGGACAGCGGGCTCGTTGAGCCAGGAGCTCATGTCGGACGGGATGCGAGGGCGTCAATGGCAATGGCCGACCCCATCAGGTTAATGTCTTTGAGCGGCGTCAGCGACCATCAAAAAGAAACAGGCATGACCTCGTGAAGATGGATCCGATAAAAGAAACGGGTGCAGTAACACGGCAGAGGCTTGTCGCGATGGAGCAGTCGCGTCGCGGTGTGCAGGCAACGCAGTGTGCGGTGGGTAACGGGGGCAGCAGAGGCGGTTTCTGGCTGGCGCTTGCTGAGGTTTGTGGTGCCTGCCAGGAGGCCCGGTGCGATTGGGGGGTTGGGCCCACACGCGAAGCGAGGGGGGCAGCGCTCACCGCAACAGCAGCCCGCGCCGGCGGGCAACAAGCAGCAGCAAACCCCAAGTTCGCGGAAACACGGAAATTCCATGAGGCGCAACTGCTCTGATCCGCTTGTGCGGCTGCGAAGTGTGCAGATGGCGACGACACCCAACGACACACACAGGCGCGGCAACGCCAACAAAGAGCAACAGCGACTGAGAAACAAGGGAGTGGAGGCGATCAGGCTTAAGGTTTGACGTACTCGGAAGGCTAGACAGTGGCTCGCTGGCCGCCCTGACGGGGATGGGGGTTGGGGGTTTGCGAGCGCGGAGTGAGGCGCGCGAGAAATTTTCGCAGGCCAGCCCAGGCAGTCGAAGGTTCCGCCGGCGCAATCAGTTCTCGCGCAAGATCGATGGCATCGAGCGGTGCAGCCCGGGCATCAAAATCACAAGACTGAAAACACACGGAAACCTAATCGGCTGGTCGGGGCGGATAAGGTGGGAAGAATGGAGGAACGAAAGGGTCTTACCTCCGTACCGAAGGCGCGTGTTGCTTGTCGGATGTGTCTGTCCACTGTCCAGTGTGCTTTCGACGGAGCGCCGAGGTGAGCTGGTTTCTTTTCAGCCAGGCCAAATCATCCGACCACAACAGGTCTAGTGCCGTGGGTCAAACACTTTTTGATCCGCAAATCATATGCAGCCTAGCGCGGTACCTTGAGAACAGCTGACACTTGGCGACAGGCAAGGTCTCTCCCTAACAATTGCCGCACGGTGCGTCGCGTCATTTCCTTGCCTGTTTCCACCTCAATCTGCACCTTCCCCAGCAACTGGCTGGGCGCCGATCCAGGGCATCCAGAGCTGTTGAGCAGAGCTGCTGTCGACGATGACATCCTTCCCATAGGTGTGAAGCTGAGCGGGATCTCCTTGGACTTGCTGGTGGGATTTCGGATGGCCAGATGCTTTTCGATTGGCAGCTCGTCCTCAGGCTCAGGTTCCCGCCTCCGTGTCCTGGCGGAGCTGATACGTTCAGCGAGAACAGCCAGAGAGAAGCCTTGTCGCCTACGTGCCTCGAAAGCGCAAGGCCTCCCTCGTGTTCACAGACAAGCCTGTGGCCCGCAAGCCCGAAAACTCGCCTCTGATCACGATGTCGGGGTGCTGTCTGGGGTTGACCGGGGAGAGTCGTGTGTCTGTGTCGAGAGCAGGAAGAGTTGATATTGGCAAGAGAAGGGAATTTTGACGTCCTCCTCGAGTTACGGCACCCTTTTGAGCAATCCGTGCTACCGTAGGCTTATCGGCTTGAGAGACTTTGACTCCCGCATAAGCTTTGGCGGCGAGGTTCCGCTTTGCGGGTCTGGGGATGTTCAGCTGCCAGCGGCCAACACCAGGCATCATGAGCGATGACCTCTCCCGCTATTGGGTTGAAAAGGACGCAACAGCCAAAAGAACACGACAGGCGCATCAGATGCAACCTGGGCCGAGGAAAAAAGAAACTGTCGCAATCCAGAGTGGCAGAGGGGACCTCGCCTTGGCATCCCCATGAAGTCGCAAGTCGCTTGACCGCTGCAGCTGCCCCGTCACTCCGCTCTGCCAGCCCCACCCGCGAATCGTCAAAGACACCGCATGACTGGGTGACTGCAACTGCCAGGCCACAAACTGGCGCAATTTTGCCGCTCATTTCATGCTGTGGCCTTCAGGGCGAAATCCGGGTGTCCCCGATGCAAACGCTTCTGGGAAAGGGTTTGCAAGTGGTGTCTGAGCGTCTGGCGAATTTGCTGGAATGTTGGGTTATTTTGTGGTGGGCGAGCTGACTGGACTGGCTCATGGCGTGTCGTCCATGGCTGGGCCATTCCCCGGTCGCCCGCATCCTCATTGGGGGGGGGGGGGGGGGGGCGAGGCGAAAAACTGACGAGCCTAGCGGCCCAGGCACCACCCCGGGTCGAATTGTTTTGCAAAAATTGGAAAAAACGGGTTGCTGGTTTGCTGGCAGGTGGG
>MU865975.1:0-30424 GCA_033296975.1 Podospora aff. communis PSN243 | reverse complement strand
GGGGGGGGGGGGGGCGGGGGGGGGGGGGGGCCGGGGGGGGGGCGCGCGGCCGGGGCGGGGGGGGGGGGGGGGGGCCCCCCCCCCCCCCGCGAGTCGAAACTCTGACGAGCCTAGCGGCCCAGGCACCACCACGGTTCGAATTGTTGTGCAAATCTTGGAAAATCCGTGATGCTGTGTAGCTGGCAGCTGTGCTTGTCGAAATTTTCGCTCTGCGAGGAGTTCGACCTCGTTGCGTCGTTGCGCTTGTGCCCTCAGGTCCCAGAAGGGGCCGTTTGCACTAACAAAGAGGAGCCATGGGAAGCGACTTGAGAGGCAATGGCCAGGACCATCGTGAAGGCTGCCAGAGACAGCAACAACAGTTACCAAGACGCGAAAATGGGGGAATAGGAAGAAAGGAAGCCAAGGCGATCGAAAAGAAGGTGAAGAGGGAAAGGAAAGGATGGGGGGAGGTGGGCAGTTGGCATTTTAATGTCGACTGCCTCCAGCACCGAAGTCACTCCTACAAACCAGGCACTAAAACTCTCCGCCTGCCGGGAGCCCACGGCCACCACCTGACAGGCATTTTCGAACCTCCTCATCAGCCCAGCAAACTCAAAATTGGCAACCTTGATGGATCATCCGTATCGGTTCCGCTTCCTGACGTCTCGATCACCCCGGTCACAATCGCGAACATTGCTCTCTTCGCACCAGAATTCGGGACGAAGGAAGAGGGAGCGACCCATTCCGGAGGTGCCAGTTTCGCGTGTCCCAGGTTCGCCGACTTGCGGCCCTCCCCTCACCTCATCCCGTCGCTCGACGCACATACATACGCATCCATGAAAACGGATAAGCTTCCGCATGTCCAGCATCACAAAGGCTGTCACCCGGCACGCTGCACCTTGCAGATGTCTCGCTGTCACTCCGAGCCTTTTTCTCTCCTTTCCCACGCCGTGGAATAAAAGTTTACCATCCAACCTTCGCCAACTCGGTTTAAACCGTCCCCTCCAGTCCTAGCCTCCATGTTACGGGGCAGGGCAGAGGGGACGGAGAATGCACTCCTTCATTCACAACGTGCCCGCAGAAATCATCGCTTATTAATTGAGCAGCCCATTTCTTCGACCACGCACCCTCTCGCCGCTCAGCTCCCAGCAGTGGGCTTGGAGTTTGCGTCTCGCGACCCAGTGTCACGACCAGGCGCGGCGTGGGTCCAGCCCTTTGAGTGAGCTCAGGCACCATCGATAGGCTCTCTCCGTCACGCCGACCGCGACACCGGTCGACCACACAGCTAGCGTTGTCAACTCTTCAGCGACCCCTGCTTGTCCGCAATTTGTGTTCCCTCCGTTGTTCCACTTTGCAGATATTTTCACGGCGAACTGCTTGGCCCCGAGATGCTTTCAGGTGCGATGAAGCATTTCAGGGGTTGGGCAGCCAAGCCTGTGCAACCGCCGCGCCAGTTGGGTGCTCATCTGGAGAAGCGGGAGTTCGCCCACATCTTCCTCGCCGTCGCCACCCTGCCACCCCAATTAATAGCTGGCAGGGCAGGTGTGGTAATTGCCATGCCCCGACGGACGAGTATCATTTGAATCATTAGCAACCGTTTCCTATATGCGCTGAAACGCCGTCATTCGAGGCCGCAGATCCGTCTCGCGAGCAACGCCGCGTCGGCACATTCTTTGAGAGCTTCCCAAATGTGAGGGGCTGTGGCAGAACCATCCGCCAGCCATACGGATCGCACAAACCCAATCACCTGTCCTCAGGCAAGGGACCCAGGCGCAAGATCGGCACCTTGCACTGCGATATTTCCATCCTCCATGTGGTGGACTGAATCAAGCCCAAAGTGTCGGGCCGGGCGAAAGACCAGACGGGCAGATCACTTGTGAGGGTGGCCCCGCACCCAGACGCCATAGGCCCCTCTGCTGAACACCGAGAACACCTCAGATTCACCAGCGATCACCGCCCCGACGTCTCTTCAGAAGGCTTCCATTTGCATCTGGGCGAAGAAATTGGATCTAAATTCCCACAATTGCCTCATTTTGGACGGACTTCAAACTCGCCCATTCACAAATGTCTCCCGTCCCAAATGGTGGGTTGCTGACGACCGAGATCTCCGGCCCCAAAACCCCCGCCCCGCCACAAATGCCCAAACTTGAGCGCCAAAACACCGCACTTGCTTCAACGCCATGAACGCATAAGCACGCGTTGGTATCACGCCCCTACACGAAATCCCATGGGGGCAGCTTGTTCATCAGTATCACTTTGGTCATAGCTACGCCGCTCTCAGCACGGAGCGGAAGGCGAGACAACTGCTGCTCTGCGGAGGGGGAGATTGATCGATGAAGGGCGCACTGACCAGTGCAACCAAGATGGACCAACGCACTCGGCCCGACAAATGCGGCGTCGTCTATGCAATGGTAAAAGTCTGGGATTCTTCGTAATTGATGGCAATAGCCTCATCAGGTAGCGTTTAAACATTGTCAAGGTGAGGTCTGCGGTGCCCGGCAAACCCGTCTGAAGGGTCTCTCCGTGCGAGCGCCGTCAACTGTAAGCCTCTGGGCACTGTGCTTGTTTTTGACAGGGGGTTCAACTCTAACGTCAAACCTGAAATGCACTGTTCCCAGCTTCATCGTCATCGAAAAGAACCCTCTTGTGAAACTATTTCAACGTGTTTCGTTGTTCATTCCCGTCATTTTGGAAATTCCGACCCTATTGGTATTTTACCTTCCCAAAATGCCAAAACGAAAATCAACAGCCGTGGAGGAGACCGCGTCGGAGCCGCCTCGACGACGATCATTGCGCAACGCTCAGCCATTGAGCGATGCTGGTGAGCCCGCTGCAGATGTGGCAACAAAATCTAAGGCCAAGGCCGCGGCCGCTCCTAAAGTCGAGATAGCGAGGAGGGGAGCGAGGAAGACGCATCAGAAAGCCAAAGAAGAATCTGCATGTCACACTCTTCATCTCTAGATTTCGCTCGCTAACCTGGATTGCAGGAAGATTCAGCGTCGCCTGAACCAGAGTCTGAGCCTCAGCCTGAGCCTGAGTCTGAGCCTGAGTCTGAGCCTGAGCCTGAGCCTCCGGTGAAAAAGAGCCGCGTGAGCAAGCAAACGCCCAAGGCGGCGGGGAAAGCCACCGCAAAATCTGCATCCAAGCCCAGTAAACCCAGCACCAAAGCAACGGAAGCTGTCGAGGAGAAAACAGACGGTGATGAGGAAAAGACGTATTGGCTCCTAAAGGCGGAGCCCGAGTCTCGGATCGAGAGAGGCGTCGACGTCAAGTTTTCCATCGACGACCTCGCTGCCAAGACGGAGCCTGAACCGTGGGATGGTGAGCTCCCCCAGTCCTATGCCATGGACTCGATAACTAACAATTCTCAGGAATCCGAGCCTACGCAGCACGCAACAACTTGCGGGCCATGAAGAAGGGAGACTTGGCCTTCTTCTACGCTTCCAACTGCAAAGAGCCAGGCATCGTCGGAACCATGGAGATTGTGCAGGAGCATTCTCCCGATTGTGAGTTGAGTATACGCCGGACGAAGTTTGGTAGCGGTGCTAACATCGACAGTGACCGCCCACGACGCCAAGGCTGCTTATTATGACCCATCGTCGAAACCGTCAGATCCCAAGTGGAGTGTTGTCCATGTGGAATTTAGGAGCAAATTCAAGGTGCCCATCGGCCTCAAAGAGCTGCGTGCCATGGGCGCACCTGGAGAGCCGCTTGAGAATATGCAGATGCTCAAACAAACGAGGCTGAGCGTCAGCAAGGTGACGGCTGCTGAATGGGAATACCTGATGGGAGTAGCCAAGGAGAAGGCAAAGGGGGTCAAGTAGGCAGTGTAATAGCGAGCCAGTCACAAGCGTTTTGTAATATACTAGATAATAAACAAGCGCCAGTTATGCATTGAACATGTCATCTTCTGTCTAGGGTATCACTTCGACAAGGCCTCCATTGACTGCTTGGTATGCTCGAGCACCGTCTTGATGGCGGCATCCAGCCCCTCCACCTCCAGGATGGACTCAATCCAGACCACCATCTTCTGCGCCAGCGCCTTCTTGTCGCTCGTCTTCTCGAAATCCGTGCGTAGCCTAGCAAGACACTCGCGCAGCGCCTTGGGAAACTCCGCTGTCTGCACACCGACGCCGATAAGCGGCTGCCGAATGTGACAGCTGCACGTCTCTGGGCTGCTGGGATACCTCTCCTCCATCGCATCCAGCACATGCTGTGCAATCCTCCCATGCGTAGAAACCTTGCTGAACGACGCAAACAAGTCGAAAAACGACGCTGCCGCCTCCGCGCTGAAGAACGGCTGCTTGGTCGCAATGTCAAAAATCGCCATGGGTATCGCCCCCGTCAGCGCCGGACTCTGCTCCATCTTCCTCGTTATCTCCTCATCAAACAGATCCTTCTTCTTCTTCCCCCCTGCAACCAGGTCCGGATCCGGCAGCACCAGCTCGTCCTCACCCCCTCCCTCACTATCATCACTCTCGTCAAACTCGATTGCGTCATCCTCCCCATCGGCCGTCTCCGTCGCCTTGATCGCCTCCATGACATTACCCCCCCTTCGCACGCCCTCTCCCCCCTTCTTGGCCTCGATCCTCCGCAGCCAGTCCATCTCGCAGCGCGCATACTCCAGCCACAGCGTCGCCTCGCCCGTGCAAAAGCGGCACCCGCGCAGAAAATGTGCTCTGGCGCGCTCCATATCCCCGTTCTTGGCCGCCTTCTGCCCAGCCATGATCCACAGCCCGGCATTCGTGGGGTGCAGCCGCAGCGCGCGGGTGATGACGCGCCGCCACTTCTTCGTGGCCCGGGCCTGCGCCGCGAACTCGAGGTAGGCAACCCATAATGGGACGCAGCCGGGGTGCTTGAGGACGGCGCGCTCAAAGATGCCAAAGGTGCGGGCTTCGCTGGCGTGCGAGGTCGAGGTGCGGATTTTGAGACGGCGGCAGCGCTTTGCGCGGAGGCGGTCGAGGGAGCGCTCCCAGTCGACGTAGGCGAGGAAGTCGGTGGGTTTTGCGCGCGGGGCGAGGACCGTGTGTTCGAAGTCGGAGCGCTTGGTTACGAGGGACTTGATCTCGTCCTGGGGGGAAGGTAGGGTTAGTCGGGAGGTTTTTGAGGGGTGGGATGATGGGAGCACGTACCGGTTTGAAGATCTCCTTCTCCTCGAATTCCCGCAGCTGGGGAGCTGCTCGCTCCAGGTAGAAGCGAGCCTTGTCTGAGACGCCGGCCATTGTGTCGTGTAGGGGACGGTACTGCTGGTGTTGAGCGCCGAATGCTGAATTGGCAGCTTGAATGTGGGACAGAAACTTTTTAGTGGGGCAGCTCCGACAAACGTCGAGGTCGCACACACGGGCCCCACCCTTTTTTGCGTAGGGGTCAGGGGGCGGCGACTTGGCGCGAGCCTCGGAATTGGAGTCTTGGAGAAGCAGATTCGACGCGGTGTGTGGAACAGTTTCCCCTTCATTGGGGCGCCGAGCGATCCGTCATCTCCATCGCCAATCCGGACACTTCTCTGCATTCGCGCAGTAGACACTTGGTTTTATTTCTTGTTGTCCCTCCCTCACAGCGATTGCGACTGCTATGCGTCTTGGTTGCGAATAAACCGTAACGGGCAGCAGCGGGCGCGTCGCGACATCATCATTTTACGATGGCGAACGGAAAATACAAGGACAAGGACGCCGGCGTCGTCTTGTCCTTTGGCGGGCAGTGGGTGAGCTGGACACACACGGCCATCGCATACGGTACACCAAGATTGTCGCGGTCGAGGCGGATACACAGGGCGTGCTAACTGTTGGGCAGCGGCTTTCTTGAGCGCCCTCATTGTCGGCGTCTCGCTCCATTACACAAAAATTGTCCAAAACGAGTGGTACGGCTACCCGGAGGAATGGTTTCCCTCGGTGTCAGCGACCATCGGCGACCGTTACCCCGAGCGGTCGGTGTTTATGCTGTTCATTGCTATCACATCCGGTACGATCTCCCTTTTTTGCGATGCGATTGTTCACTGCTGACCCCTACCAGGTCCTAGATTCGCCCTCGTCGGTCTCTGGTACCTCCTCACCGCGAAACCCGGCCGTGTCCTCCCCGGGGCGATTGCGATTTGCGGCGTTATTCGCACGCTAACGTGCGGAGGATGGACCTACATTACCTCGACCGACGACCATGACTGGCACGACATTCTGATGATCTCGTACATTGTGTTCACCATTCCGTGGACCACCGGCTGCCTCGCGCTGAGCCCGCCCAACGCAAAGGCTATCAAATACAGGAAATATCTGGCAGGTGCTTTCTTTGGCACCCTGGTCCCTCTGGTTTACTTCTTCATCCAGCACAAGGTCCACCGTGTTGCAGGAGGTAAGAGTTACAACGTTCTCGGATATCAAGTGTGGCGTTCTGACTTTTCACAGCTTACACCATCTACGCGTTCTTCGAGTGGTCCCTGATCCTCTTCGATGTTGGCTTCGATGCGGTGACTGCTCTGGACTTTAGCACGTTCGAGGTTGTGGTGCGGGATGTCAAGGGTCTCAGCAAGGGGTACGTGCAATGGCTTCCAAAATAGTCCCGGGTTCCTATGCGCGGCAGGGGACCTGGGGCTTGTAAATATTGAGGCGTAATGGCGTTCAATGAGAAACGAGTTCATGTTCTAAATGGTTCAATAGTGTCAACACGTCCTCCGTGCCTACTGCCGTGCTCGAGAAAGAGTAAGCTCCCTTGTTGGTTGGAGCTAGGAGACATGCTAACGAAAGGATTTTAGGAAGGACAAGGCAACAGGCGGCGTCTTTGCTGCCGGCTTCCATCTCAGCGATGCTCTTGATATCGCTGCCGATGTTTACCACGGCGTATGTGCCACCCTATCCTCGTACAGACTTCCGGAACTAATGAGTCAGTTCGTCTTTTGGTCGATTTTGACCAGTCTTGGCGTTGTCATTTGGTGTAAGTGATCGGTTACTTCGTGTGTGACGGCCACGCTGATGAGACGACAGACTTCCCCTTGTGGCACATGGGCATCTCGGGTTATGAGGCGCTCGTCATGGCCACTGTCAGCCCTGCGCTCCTCGGCATCACCCCCTTGCGGACTGTGGTGATCAAGAACCAGCGCATTGCCCATCTGCTCTCCCTTTCCGGCCTTCTGGCGTACCTGGTCAAGGGTCCTGAGGCTCGTCTTTTCACGGTTGGCTTCGGCGTGTGGATGGGATGCCTCGCTTGGGCTGCCACTCTGTACTCCGACTCCGTCCACCCTGCCAAGTTGGAGGCCCGCATTCTCGCCTGGACCATCGGTCTCATCATGTCTTCGGTTGCCAAGTTTGCGTGGTACACAAACAACCCCATCTGGCCGATCATGCACGCTGAGAACGGCGGCTGGAACGGCACCGGTCTCTTTCTTGCTGTCCTGGCCTGCCTGAGGTTCACCAGAAGGGCGCCCTTGCAAAGTGGCGACAACGGCGAGAAGAGCGGCTCGCCCCTTCTCGCTGCCTTTGGCATTGGCGGCTTGTTCTTCGGCCTTCACTCGCTGCTTTCTGATACCAGCACCATGATCCTCTGGGTGTGGGATGGCTATCCGATCCGCGGCCCCGTGTCCAATGTCCACGGCTGGTACACCATCGCTGCCATGACTGGTGGACTCCTTGCCGGCGTCTTCCAGCCCGGTGTTGTCACCACTTGGACGGCATACGGCGTTGGCTGCGTGGGCGCCGCTGTTCTCACTCTCTACCATCACTGGTTCGGCTATTACGGTGCCCTGACCCTCGCCGCATATCTGATGGCCATCTCGGTCCCTTTGATCGGCAACGCTGCCAAGCGGAACCCTGGCACGACCTTCGGTCTGGGTTTCCTCATCTACAACTTCATGGTCCTCTTCCATGTGTGGGTTGTGGCATATGCTTTCGTTCCCGGCGGTCCCCTCGTCCGTGAGCACACTGACTGGATCATGATTACCATGATGGCGCTCATCGGCGCTGGCGTCTTCAATCTTGTTTCCCAAAACGCCAGCCGCAAGAAGACCAGCACCAGGCGCCGCGCTGGCGCCACTGGCCACAGGAAGTATTACATCGGAACCCTTGGTTTCCTCAACATCTTCTTCCTCTGCGCCACATTCCTCCGGTTCCCTACCAACGACTACAAGCCATACCACGCCGAGGACAAGGTCTTCACCGCCGGTATCTGGACCATCCACTTCTCCCTCGACAACGACATGTGGTCGTCGGAGTACCGCATGCGTGACCTGATCAAGGAGATGGAAGTCGATGTTATCGGCCTCCTCGAGTCCGACCTCCAGCGCGTCATCATGGGCAACCGCGACACCACCCAGTTTCTCGCCGAGGACCTCGGCATGTACGTCGACTACGGCCCGGGCCCCAACAAGCACACCTGGGGCGCCGCTCTGCTCTCCAAGTTCCCCATCCTCAACTCAACCCACCACCTCCTCCCCAGCCCCGTCGGCGAGCTCGCCCCCGCGATCCACGCCACCCTCGACGTCTACGGCACCCTCGTTGACGTCTTCGTCTTCCACTCGGGCCAGGAAGAAGACCCCGAGGACCGCCGTCTGCAGTCCGAGTACCTTGCCAAGCTCATGGGCAGCACCGACCGCCCCAGCTTCCTGCTCTCCTACCTCGTCACCAAGCCGCTCGAAGGCAACTACAACACGTACGTCTCCGAGACCAGCGGCATGCATGATGTCGACCCTACGGACTGGGACCGCTGGTGCGAGTACATCCTCTTCAAGGGCCTTCGTCGCGTTGGCTATGCTCGCGTTAGCCGGAGCACCATTACCGATACGGAGCTGCAGGTTGCCAAGTTCCTCGTTCCCAGATCGGCGGAGGAGAGCCAGATGGCCTGGTCGGCGGGCGAGGAGCTTAGGAACAGGCGGGTGCAGGAGCATGAGGTTCCTGAGGGGTGGCGGTTCCCGGCCATGTTCAGGGGTGAGGGTGTGAGGGATCATAGGTACCATGTGTTTGACGAGCCGCGGTACTTTAACTGATGGAGGTGAGGGAAAATTCGTCGCTGGGGGGTGTGGACGGACAGCGATTTTATTGGTAATGGAGAAGCGAAGGTGAAGTTGAAGTTGAATAGCGGGGGTGTGAGATGCAGCGGTCTGTTGGCCATGATATATGATTGACGGAGAGTTCCTTTGTTGGTAATGCTGTAAAAATATAAGTATTATTTGGATGTGAGCGTTGGGGTTGTGTGTACGAATATTGAGTGATAAGCGGTGTGGATGACTGAGGCTCCTGGGAGGCTTGATGATGAAACGGAAGGCACGCAGAGGCTTGAAGTCGAACCTTCCCAAAGTGAGGTGCGAGTTAACACTGGTCACAAGCTGTTCCGCCGTCTCGTCCACTGAACTGCAAAACCTTTCTCCCATCCCATTCCCGTGGCGACTTCCCGCCAACTTAGTCGCCGCCCGCCAACTGAGAGCCTCACTTTTTTTTCTGCTTCATTTTATTGCCTTAATGTCGGCCACGTGCGTGCAGGCCGTCAATTGCATGAGATCATGCCTGCCGCGGGTTGCAAAGCTACAACGAAAGCCTCGATTGGGCCTGGCCTCATGCAATGCGGCCTTGAACGTGGCGCAGCGCATCACCAGCGCCGACGTCAAGAGACGATAAAGCCTGGGCGAGAGCCTCACACGATTCCACGCTGATCATGGCACAAGTTGCGCTTCGATTCAAGTGTTGATACTCCCCAACCTCAATAAGATCCAACAACTTCGACCACAAGTGACAACCCGGAACACAGCAATACAATGCACAGCCTAATAGACGCTCAACTATTGACCTTGTCAAAGGGCAAGGCTCCGGTGGATGAACCTTTGGACCCAGGAGGCATGGCAGACAGGATCCCGGCTATCGTGAGTATTTCTCTTCGGGAAACGTGGTGGCGGGGACTGACCAGCTCCAGAAATCAGCCATAGAGAAAGCTACCCCAAGCTCGCCGAGTCTCTTCATCTTGTACGCTCTGCTCCGCCGTCAACATTTCGCCTGACCTCTGACCCTTTGCAGTTCAGTGTGTGGGGACACCTTCCGGGGAGATCGCTCGGTCGCCATGAGCGGCAAGTCCAGAATTGACAGCCACTTGATCGCGGAGCTCGCGCCTGTCGAGGAATATCTCGGCCTCAACTCGCGCGTCCATTATCTCTTCGACACTCTCCGCCCCTATCAAAACTATTTCACCGACTACGATTCGTCCCTCATGCACCGTGAGGCGATCAGTACGCAACCCCTTCTCCCATCAGTCGGATAGCCGATCCTCACTGACACCACACACAGCATTCCTTGTGCGTACCGGTCCGAATCGACACGTCGTCACTCTCGCCCTCAAGATCCATCTCCCCTCCCTCTCTGCGGTTGCGATTGTAGCAGCAAGAGACTTCGATGATCTGTCGATTCTGCGCAGGAGCTTTGTCGCGCCCATAAATGAGCCGCTCCTTCGCGCCTCCCCATTAGGGATTCTCACCCTCATTTTCGAGCAGCGGTCCAGTCACTGGGAGCAATGGGCATTTCGGTACGTCTACGTCGTTTTCTCTCCACCGCTCGCGGCTAACGGGCACTAATTCTGTTTGCCAGTCTTTGGCGGGTCATCAACGAAATCGAGGGCTCGAGAGGGCTAGCGCCGGAAGAGTGGGTGTCTTCCCCCATTACCGAAGAGAGAAGGAGGGAGCTGGAGGATGTGAATATGCTGCAGAAAAAGCTGAGCACAATCAGGGTGGAGATAAATCACGGAAAAGGGGTAGTAGAGGGAGGGATGAGATTGGGGAGGTTCTGCAACGAGGCGATATCTGTCGTCCATGGCGGAGAATGCCTTCTGGGGACGCTGATGTGCGGAGGTTTGATGCCGGGGGAACGAGAGCTCTTGGTGGAGAGGATCAGAGGGCCGGTGGCAAGGTGCGCGGCCTCGTTGGAGAGGTTCGCCGAATTTGAGGCGAGACATACTGGGCATCTTGGTCACGTAAGTAAAAGAAAATAACAAGTTGAGCTAGAAAGACTGACTGGATTTATTCTAGATCAACAATGTCCTCGCGTAGATGGAGAGCAAGACCAACCGGGCGGTTGCGGAAATCACTCTCGATGTAGCCCGGCTTACTGCAAGCGACAGCAGGACGATGAAGACGATTGGAGTTGTGGAGGTCGTGTTTCTCCCTGCCATTTTTGTCAGTGTAAGTGCAAGAAGTGCCAGACCAGCTGCACCAGCCGCTAATCGTCACAGACTGTATGGGGTGCGACGGGAGTAGTCGAGCTTGACAGCGCAACAAACAAGTATGTGTTTGTCGGTGTAATATTGGCGTTGACCGTCGTTGTTGTTGGCTTCTGGGCGATGTACATGCGGCACTCCCGGAAATACTTTGGTCATGATCACGGCGCTGCACTCAGGGCTGGCTTGGATATCGTGTGAGTTGGATATATGTGTCCAAACCTTGGGACGTGTTCGTGGTCTCCTTGAGATCTTCCCCTTATATTTACCCCTGATACTTTTACTCTGGAAACCCCTGATGCTTTTACTCTGGAATCTTGTGCTCACTCGCAGCGACACCGGCCTTCCAATGATACTTGGAGGCCACGTGCGTCTCAAGCGGATACCTCTGACCCTCCTTCCCATAAAAGTTCTCGCGATACGTGCCCCCCGGCACAGCATAGTCATCCCAAAACAGGCCCCTCCTCCGCAGCTCAGGAAGCAACAACTCGGCGATATCCTTGAACGACTGCGGAAACAGCACATACCCCTAATACCGTTAGCATCGCTCAGAACAGAGATGATTCAACCAACTCACAAAGTTAAACCCATCCACATCCGCCTCCTCCACCCACGCCTCAATCCCATCCGCAACCTGCGCTGCCGTCCCCACCAGCAACGGCCCGTTGCCCCCCAGACTCACATGCTCCGCCACCGTATGCTTCGTCCACTTCTCCTGCCCCCCTTTGGAAAACCTCGCATACGCATCCACCGTCGACCTGACCGCATTACTCTCCACATGCCTTAGTTCCTCATCATTGCCGTACGGCTCGAGGTCAATCCCCGTCCATCCGCCCCACAGCGCCAACGCACCCTCTTTCGACGCATACTGCTTGTAATCGCGATACTTGGCCTGCGCTTCCTCTTCTGTCCTCCCGAGAATCGGAACAACCAGCGCGAGAACCTTGATATCCCCTTTATTTCTACCAAATTTCTCCGAAGCAAGACTCCGGACCTCGGCAATGTTTTTTGCTACTACGGCGGGGGAATGCGCGCTCACGAAGATGGCCTCGGCGTGCTCGGCGGCGAAGAGCTTGCCTGCGCGCGAGGTGCCGGCTTGCAGGAGGAGGGGCAGGCGTTGGGGCGAGGGGGATGTGATGGCGGGACCGGGGACGGAAAAGAAGCGGCCGGTGTGGTTGATGGGGCGGAGGAGGGTGGGGTCTGTGTAGGTGGCGGTGGTGCGGTTGAGGGTGACGGCGTCGTCGCGCCAGGAGGAGAGGAGGAGTTTGTAGATGGTGGTGAGGTATTCGGTTGCTTGGAGGTAGCGGTCGTCGTGCTGGGGTTGTTAGTGTCAAGTGTGTGTGTGAAAGGGGGTAGGGGTAGGGGAAGGGGAAGGTGAGGGGAAGGGAGGAGGGGGGTTTGGATTGGAAGAGCCGGGAGTAAGGCAAGGGGTAAAGGAGAAGAGGAAGGGAAATGGCAGCTGGACACGTGTAGAGACGGGGAGAGTGGTGGAAAGGGATGGCTCACAGCGAGTTGCTCCTTACGACCCATGTTTCGCGCGGCCGAGTCAAGGTAACTCGTCACAATCTGGCAGAGGTAAGCATCTACTCATACCCTCTCACAACAAACTTACATTCCACCCCAGCCTCCCCTTGGTGAGATGATCAACCGTCGCCAGCCTCCTCGCAAGATGATACGGCTCCTCGTACGTTGTTGACACAGTCACGCCAAAGCCAATATTCTTTGTTGCTGCTGCCATGGCCGGCACGACGGAGAGCGGCTCGTTGACCGGCCATTGGGCGCCAGAGATGGCTGCCGGATCGAGGGATTTCTTGTACACGTCGTAGCCGCCGAGGACGTCGGCGATGAAGATGCCGTGGAATTTGGCGTCCTCGAGCAGCTTGGCGAGGTTGATCCAGTGGTAGACGTCGTTGAACTTCCAGGATTCGTCGTCAGGGTGCTGCCAGAGTCCCGGGGATTGATGGCCGCTGCCTGTGGCATGTTAGTCGGGGGGTCTCTTTGTTAGGGACAAGGACTTACACATCATCACAAAGGCATTGACGATGAGTTGCTTCTTTTGCCTGGGGAGGCCATTTTCGGCGGCCATCTCGGGATTCGGATTGCGGGATTGTCGTGGGAGTATTGCTGTCTAATGGGTTTGCTCAAGTGGTACTAGCATTGAGTCAGGGGTAGGATGGAGGAGGAACGTGGTGCGATTGTGAGACATCTACAGCAATGTGAGCGCATATAACTCTTTTGAGAGTATCGCTAGTGGCATTCGCAATAGGACTCGTCTTGGTTGCGTGCGCGGGCGGATCTGCATCTCGGGAGGGTTCGGCGATGGCGTGATTGACGGGGGGATGGCGCTCATCTCATCGGCCGGCGCCGCCAAGCCTTTAACGTCTCCGTACCCAAGGTCCGTATCACCACAACGGCGCGGAGGTGGACCCGAGACTGTGGATGCCGCCCAAAACCCGTGTCTTGGATTTGTCCATGGTATCGTCGGCGATCTTCGGGCTGCATGCCTGCGGTGTTTTGGCAGGTTGCGGGAGTGGGGGTTTTCTCCGTCACTTACAGCACTAGCCACATGAGTTGATCTGGCTCGCGATGGCGCAATCCATCCCTGATTTGTCATAAGAAGGGCTGCTGCAACTTGATGCTTTGGAGTTTGTCCTGTTCGCAATTGAGTACAGCCCCTGTTGACCTTCTCCACTGTTTTTCGCGGCGAACCCCTGAGTCCGAAGGTACTTGACGACATCATAAGCATCCCCAAACACAACCACGCGGAGTTGTCAACATGAGCAGTCTGTCCTTTCTTCGCAGAATGTCCCTCTCCAAGGTGAAGAAGCACTCGTCCAAAGTCAGCGTCACGTCGATACCGTCTGACGTCGCCATTCCCCCATTGGACGACGTGACGGTCCAAGAGACGGCATCCGAGCCCCTTTTCGCACCCACAACGCAAAGAGTCCTCTTATTACACGCCGCACGCCAACCATACGAGCTCGTCCACGATTACCCCGTCCCCGAGGTCCAAGGAGACGACGAAGTCCTCGTCCGCACCCAAGCCATCGGCCTCAACCCCATCGACTGGAAAGCCCCGTATGTTGACCCCTGAACAACACCAAAAAAAAAAAAACCGTCTAACACTCCCCAGCGACTTCAACTTCGCCATCCCCACCCTCCCCTACATCTCGGGCCGCGAACTCTCCGGCACCGTAATCCACCCCCCCGCCTCCCCCTCCCGCCTCTCGCCCCGCGACCGCGTCCTCGTCATCTCCACCGACTACCGCGACCTCCGCAAAGCCGCCTACCAAGAATACGTCGTCGCCTTCCACTACAACACGGTCCGCCTGCCCCCCAGCATATCCCCCGAATCCGGCTCCACCCTCGGCGTGGCCTTCGTCGCCGCCGCGCTGGCCCTAGGCGTATGCATGGGCGTTGACTTTTCCCCCTTTTACGCTGGTCCGGATTTATACGCGCTCCTTCGTGATATACCCTCGGGGAGCATCGCGCCCGATATCCGGGAGGAATGTCTACATTCCATTCCTGCTCACGAGCGCGCGCAGACGGGCGATTGGATCGCCGTGTGGGGCGGGAGTTCGACGTCTGCGAACCTGACGATCCAGCTGGCGAAGCTGGCGGGGTTGAAGGTGGTGAGCGTGGTTGATAAGGCCAAGCACGGGGTCAGGTTGACGGGGCATCGTGCCATTGCTGCGGATTTGCTGGTGGATAGTTACGATCCTGACCGCGCGGTGGATGTGATGCGGGGGAATCTGGGGGGGAAGTTGAGGTTTGGGGTGGATACGAGGGGGAGGGAGAGTGCGGGTGCGTTGCTGAAGGCGTTGGGGACGGGGGGGTTGGTGAAGGGTAAAGGGGAGGGATTAAGTCCGCCGCCGAGTCCGCCGTCGACGCCGAGGGAGGAGACGAGGTTGGGGGCGCATTTGATTGGGCTGACGGGGTTGCCCAAGGGGAGTGCGCCGGAGGGGGTGTTGTTTCATACGGTGCCGATTAAGTTGTTTCATGAGGTTCCCGAGGTGGGGGAGGCGCTGTGCGCGTGGTTGGAGAGGTTGTTGGAGGTGGAGGCGGTGGTGCCGCCTGAGATTATTGATGTTGAGCAGGGGTTGGAGAGTGTTAATCGGGGGTTGGATCGGATGCGGAAGGGGGAGATTAGTGGTGGGAAGTTGGTTGTTAGGATTTAGGGGATTGGGATTTGCAGGTTGGATGGGCATTTGTGGAGTTTATGGGTGATTAACAAAGAATGTGATTTGGGAATGGTTTCTCCTGTCAACATGGAAAAGGGGTCTGCCATTGCAGCCCCTCCTTGAACCACAATTTTGCATAGTAGTACCAACAACAACATCGGGTATGGTGTAGTGGCTAACATCGCTGACTCTCATTCTGAGCACTCAGCAGCCCGGGGTTCGATTCCCCGTTCCCGAGTTTCAACCTCATTTTTGCTTCTACGGCCTCTTTTGATCAGCTTTAGAGTTCCCAACGCCTTCGTTCTGCATCCTTGAGTTCTTGGACTTTGCAACTTCTTCCCAACTGTCATGCCAGACCGTGAACCGCCCTGTTTCGACTTCCTCGCCATTGCCTTGTTCACCAGGTATTATTCCAGCTCTCAGCTCAGCCATGAATCCCATCCCAAACACAAACTTGAACCACATTCCCACTTTTAAGTACCAGTCTTATCCCTCCCTGTAAATCACATGCAACCCACACTCACACCGCAACCTACCTGTATAAATGAACTGTGTATATGAAGAAAAAATGACACGATGTACGGGCAAAACAGCAAAGGTGAACCAGAAAGCAAATATCCAACGATCCAAGGTAGAGAAAAGCCACAAGACAGGAAAAGAAAGGTATAACGCTAAAAGATAGAGCCGCCATGTAATGCGATACGCTGATCCCCTCCGGTGAGATACTGCCGCCGTGCATCCGCGTCTAAGGATATCAAGAAAAAAAACAAAGCCGCCGCCGCCATGTATGCGTGGAGAATGTAGAATAGAAAGGAAATCGTGAGAATCAGGAAGAAATGACGCAGTAATTCTCCCCAGCATCACGTCATCCCCCGTTCCCCACAATCCCGGCAATTCGGATCTCCCCTACCCGCTACACTACCACCATACCTCTGACCCCCACGCATCCTGCCCTATCTCCAGATTATCTCCATATATCTCCTCCATCGGACGCCTTGTCCCTATCTCTAACCCGAAACCATGCCGCCAAGCCGATCAAGCCAGTTGGCGATTCCGTGGCGTGCATTGCGTCAGGGAGGGATTGAGGGATGTCATTGGTGTTGTGTGAGAAGTGTATCTGGACTAAAATGGCGAATGCGGAGGATTGTGGAGTGCGTTGCTAGTGTGGTGTTATCACCGATGGGATTGCCAAGGGGAGACTGGGGTCATTGTGGAGGATGAGACTCTTCAGATTTGGGCGGTGTGCGATGAGTGGACGGGGTATTGTCGCGGGACGAACGGGCAACTCAATGTTGAGATCTCTTTACCAAAGGAAATGTAAGTCATGTTTAGGAACTGCTCGTCTTGTTGTCTTGAACTTATCCAGCCCCTATTTCCCTATCTAGGAGGTAGTTATTCACCGTGTGTACCTAGTCTGCGGCCAAGCTGCCCGCATTTACTTTGTTCGCTGAAATCCAAAAGACCGCCTGCAAAGTCCAATCGCAAGGCAAACTACTCAACGTAAACGCGCCCCCGGGTTATTGCCCTCAACAGATTGCCGTCCCGAATGAACCCTTGGCGTGTTCACCCCTATCCCTTCTAAGCCTGCACGCTCTGCACCGCCACCTTCTCTCCCGCCTTCCCAGTATTCTCACTCTCCACACCAGATACCGATCCAGCCTCGCTGTCAGGTTTCTTCGCCCTGTAAGTAAGAAAAAACAAGTCAGCATATGTCATCTTGAACAAGCCGGCAACCCAAAGGCCCAAACATTGTTTACTCCAGGGGCCCATCCAACAACCCAACGACCCCAAAAATCCAAAAGGGGGAAAAACTCACTCCCTCTTCTTCAACCACCACCTCAGCCCATGCGCCGTCAGTATCAACGCCACCGAATTCGCCATCGCATACGGATACCCCTTTGGAAACCTCGGCGCCTCCACCGTCGGAAAAGTCAACAGGTGCGTCCACGCCGTGCTCGCCTGCGACGTGGTATTAATCAACACCAAAATAAACGCCCTCTGCGCCGGCGACCCCCGCAGCTGCGTATTCACCCACCCGTGCAGCACGCTAGACATGGCGACGGAGCAGTACGACAGACAAAACGCAAACCACAGCGCCGCTTCGGGGACGTCCCACACGGTGAGGATGACGTTGCCGAGGATGTTGAAGACGTGGATGAAGGTGATGGCCCACGCGGGACCGAGGATGAGGTCCGAGGCGAAGCACGTGAGCAGGGTGTAGAACATGCCCAGCGCGGGGGCGATGGCGCCGAGCTCGTTGATGCGGGCTTTGGAGAAGCGGTTGAGGGACTTGAGCCAGAGGAGGAAGCCGCCGATGGAGGAGGTGCCGCTGTTCCAGAAGAAGAAGTCAAAGGCGATGAGGACCCAAAAGTGCCAGGATAGAGCGACTTTTTTGAGGGTCGAGAGGGTGACGTTTTCGTTGTCGACGTGGTGGCCGTCGCCCTTGAGGCGGTCGCGCGCGACGGCGATGTCGTCGTCGTTGAGGAAGAACTTGTTGGGTTTGTCCGGGGTGCCGGGGAGGATGAAGTAGCCGATGATGCCGACGGGGATGGTGATGATTGCGCAGATGATGTACATCCAACGCCAGCCGGCGAGGCCGAGGACACCTTCGAGGTTCTTGGATGCGCCGGCCTGGATGAGACCGGCGGTGAGGGTGCCGAGGGAGAGGCCGAGGTAAAAGACACCGCCGCGACGGCCGATCTCGTCGCCGCGGTACCAGGCGCCGAAGATGTAGTGCATGCCGGGGAAGTAGGCGGCCTCAAACCAGCCGACGAGGAAGCGGTAGGCGGCGAGTTCGGCGAAGCTGGCGGTGCGGTATTGTAGGAGGGTGAAGATGCCCCAGGCGATGTCGAGGCCGGGGATCACCCAGTGCATGGGGATGTAGGTGAACAGGAACATGAAGGGAATCTGGCCGAGAACAGCGCCGACGATGTAAAAGGTTTGGAGCTGGATGAGCTCATTGCCTTGGAAGCCGAGGTCTTCCTTGAGACCCGCGACGTAGGCATTGTCTGGTTGTGTTAGGGCGTGCTGCTTGTGTGGTGTTGGGTGTCAGCGGTAAACTCACTGAGGTTGGCCTGATCGATGTACTTGACCCAATAGGAGAGAAATGCATAGGGGACGATCAGGAGATCAATCTTGTTGATGAGTTGCCTTTGTCGAGTTGAGTCTGAGGGCCGATACCACTGAAGCTGGTACCACTTCCTGCCCGGTTCCTTGCCGGCGGGCATGGCGGCGGTACCTTGGCGGTCAAATGAGGAGATTCTCAGATCGGGTCACGGTGTTACAGTCTCTCAGACCCGGTGCTCAGATGAGGTGCAGGACGGGATGCAGCGTAGCAAGGCGGGAAACGGGAGTTCAGCAGTACCTCATTTATACACCGTTCCCCACGCAGAACACGTCGCCGGAAGCCTTGATTCCAGGGTCCCTAAAGACGCGGAGGCGTCAGATTATTGCGACCGTCGCCTAGCCGCTGCTTGGACTCAAATCACGTCGTCTGCGCCAAGTTGTGGGAACCGGACAACAGACCCTGCTCGCATCTAGAAGGCGCCCATTCCAATGATCCCAACTAGCTGGAGTGGGCTCACCGCGGGCGACTTCCTTTTGCTGCTTTGACGCATGGCGACAATGATATATTGGATCACGAATTTGGATCGCATGCGACATGGCGACGGCCCAGGCTTGGAAGCCTGCATCACCTTCCGGGGAGCGCCTTGAGGGTGCTGTCGGCCCAAGGCGCCGGTTCGCTTCCTGGCAGATCGCATGAGGGATATGGACTGGGAAATGAGATGTAATCCCGCGGTGCTCTTGGGCAAGATTCATGTCGTTTGCAGCTTGTGCCGTGAAGAAGAGGTTGAAAGCAAAGTGTGCTGCTAACATTGGCCTGAAAATTGTGGCCCCCATCAAACAAGGAAGGGGTCAAAGGGAAGGCGCGAGTTGGGAACTGGAAGGTGGGGCAGCAGATGTGACAATCGCTTTGTTCGAACAGATTTCCATGCAAATCTCGAGCACCATTCTACACCTCACAGTAGCCAAGGGCCCATCTGTCACCACCGCCATCCTTCAACTCTCCTGCTAATTTTCCCGCCACGTCTCCTTCATCACCAGTCTCACCGGCAGCTCTCGGTCAGCAGACGCTAGCATGCCAAAGATGGAATCCCGCCCAACGCTGGATGCCGAACCGGAGAGGCAGTGGGTCCCGAAAGCACGACACCATGGCGTGATTGAAACGCGGTTTCGTGTCACTGGCGCTTCCACCCATGCAGAGATAATGAATCCGAAAACGCACCGTCGGAACAGACAGCTATTCGGGGATTAGAAAAATGCTGATAAGTCAATTCCCCAGTCTGGTCGGTTGAGCCTCTTGAGTGGGGGGAACGGATGCATGCCGGGGTGTGTTCGGCATCGACCCCGCCCATGGCGTTACGGGCTTGGGTTTGACGTGCTCGGCATCCGTCGGTCGGCACCCGCAACGGCCTCGGCACCGTTGGGTTGCACCCGAGTCGGATGTTGGTAATACAAATGCTGCCGTGTCAAGAAGCTTCACGGACACCTCAACCTTAGAAACCGTCGTTATTATAGCACTGCCAGTTCCCGGGAATCCGCAAAGACATCTCAGTTCCAATTCACCCGTTCCAACTCACCTGCACTCGTTGACACTTTCACGCCATGGCCGAAGTCATCGCCAGCCACGCAGCGTCGGTGGCCGAAAAGCTCGGCGGGTTGTTCATCACAGAGCAAGGAGTGCCAAGCCCAGCATCAAGTCCGACGACATCAGCCACCCGCAGCCAGACAGAGCAAGAGTCTGCGTCTAGCACAACATCGGAGGAGGTTCCTCTCGATCTCAATGTTGACCAAAAACCAACCGATGTCATCGCAGCGGGAACCCCAGAGATCGTAGCTGTGGTTGCTGAGGCGACCCCTTCAATCACCCCTGAGCCACTGAAAGTCGCCCCTGAGCGCACCACGCCGCCACCAGCACCAGAGACCATCACCAAGGGCCACGCTCAAGTGGCAGCTACCAAGCCATCTCCCAGCATCCAGACGGCTACCAAGCCATCGCCACTCTACCCTGCATCAACATTCGAGCTAATCGACCGCTTCATCGATGACCCCCGGCCATTACGAGTGGCAGTCATCGGTGGCGGCCTGTCTGGGGTTTTGGCCGGCATTCTCTTCCCAGCCAAGGTGCCCAACCTCCAGCTCACCATCTACGAGAAAAACAAGGATTTCGGCGGCACATGGCTCGAGAATGTCTACCCCGGTGTACGCTGCGACATTCCATCGCACGTCTATCAGTCGACTTTTGAGCAAAAAATTGACTGGAGCGATCAGTTTGCCCCGGGCGCCGAGATCCGGGACTACTGGCAGGGCGTTGCCACCAAGTACAACGTGCACCAATACGCCCGTTTCGGACATCGCGTCGAGGACCTCACTTGGGACAACACCGACTCGGTCTGGAAGGTCACGCTCACCGACGTCGACACTGGTGAGACCAAGGTTGAGGTCCAAGACTTTGTCCTCACAGCCATCGGCCGTTTCAATGCCTGGAAGCTGCCCGACTACCCTGGCATCAACGACTACAAGGGCGTCCTCCGTCACGCCTCTCATTACGATCCAACCTTTGACCCCACAGGCAAAAAGGTCGCCGTCATTGGCAACGGCGCCAGTGGGATTCAACTCGTTGCCAACCTCCAAAAGGTCGTTGGCCATCTGGATCACTACGCCCGGAACCGCACTTGGATCGCCGGGTCCTGGGCCCCTGGTGACGAGCGCACCCTGGAGCCCCAACCCTATACCCCTGAGCAAGTTGCCCTCTTCAAGTCCGATCCCTTGGCCTACCTCGCCTTCCGCAAAACCCTCGAAGACAAGTACTGGCGCCGATTCAGCGCCTTCTTCCGTGGGTCTGCTGAAAACGCCGCCCTCCGCACCCGGTTCACCGAGATCATGCGCAAGCGTCTAGCCGCCAAGCCGGAGCTCCTCGAGCATATTCTCCCAGATTTCTCCCCCAACTGCAGACGGCTCACTCCCGGTCCTGGGTACCTGGAAGCCATCGCGTCTCCCAACGTATCCTACATCCGCACACCCATATCCCACTTCACCGAAACCGGCATCACGACCACCGACGGAGAATCGCACCCCGTCGACGCCGTATTCTGCGCAACCGGCGCCAACGTCAACGCCCTGCCCCCCTTCTCCATCCATGGCCCATCCGGCATCGATCTCCGCACCCTCTGGGACCCCGCCTCTGACCACCCTGAATCGCACCACTTCCCCTATTCGTACCTCGGACAAGCGACACCGGGCTACCCCAACCTCTTCTTCATCCACGGACCCCACGGCACCGGCCCTTCGGGGACCGTGCCTCACTCAGTCGAAAATCAGCTGACCATGTACGCCAAGTTCCTCCGCAAGGTTTCCCGCGAGGGCATCAAGACCATCTCCCCCTCGCGCAGCGCCACCGACGAGTTCATCGCCTACTCGGACGCCTTCTTCAACTCGACCGTTCTGAGCGATCACTGCTCGTCGTGGTACAATGGTGCCAAGCCAGGCGGCCGCATCCATGGGATCTGGCCCGGGAGTGCGGGACACGTCACGCAGGTGAGGCGGGAGCCGCGGTGGGAGGATTGGGAGTATACGTATCTGGGGGTGGAGGGGAATCGGTTTGCGTGGTACTTTGGGAACGGGTGGACGGGGAAGGAGGCGGATGGGGAGAGCGATATGACGAATTATTTGAAGAAGCCGGGCGAGCCGGTGGATTTGAGGGATGTGCATGAGAGTTGGTGGGAGTTGCCTGGTGTTAAGTCGGGGAAAATATGATGAGATGCTCTGTTTTGTATTTTGATAGGCTTATCATCATGGAATCTGATACGCTATCTGGGTCTGCTCTTCTCAAACCTGCTTATCAAGATTTAATATCTTTCAAGAACGAAATGAGTCTCAGAGCTGTCCTCCCGGTGAGCCTATGATGATAAGATTCAAGTTTTGGCTCAGTGAACTTTCCACGGCAACCTCTAGCTCAGACAGAGCCACGAAGTCAACACCCTCCAAGTCGAAGAAACGGCAAACACACCGTGACCAGAATCCTGACATCCGAGGTCACCCTAGAACCTCCGTGCCGAACTCCGCGTCGTATTCGTGTTCTATCCTTCGTGCCAAAATGCAGACTTCCCACTTCATCACGCAATACCTGTAACCTTTACCACGAGACGCACTGTTATCGCAAACATCGCTCTCTCCGACGCGGTCGTCACACGAGAGTTATCCCCGGGGGACTCGCCATCTGCATGCCAGAATGGTGATATCCAGCGTGCCGAGATATCCAGCATGGGGTGCCGGTCCGCATGGCGCCATCATCCTAGTGATGTTGCCATTGCAGCTGCCCCGCATTATGCACACATGGCCCCGACGCTCGGCGATGGCATTCTCATGCGTGCCATGATGCAAGCGCTAGGGTAGCTGGCTAGTGTCAGCTTGTAAATGTCGTTTTGTATAAAACAGGCTTGTGGGCGTGTGTGGTGGTGTGTTATCCGAAAACTCGATCAGCAGCTGCAGAGAGATATCAGATCCCAGACAAAATGACAGACACCCAGGCAGCACCGGCCGAGGCTAACGGCACCAATGGTGTCACTGGTGCGCATGATCTGGGGTTCGGGAGGAAGCACATCCTCATCAATGCGTTTGACATGTCGACCGTGGGCCATCTCTCTCCAGGTCAATGGAAGGTGAGAAGCTTCTGGGATGTTGGGAGGTCTACGCTGACGGCTCTCAGAACCCCAAGGATAAGTCAGCAACCAAGCGCAAGCTCGAGTACTGGATAGAACTCGCCAAGCTTCTCGAGCGCGGTGGTGTCAACGCCCTGTTCCTCGCCGATACGTACGGCGGCTACGACACGTACGAGGGCAAACTGGACGACTGCATCCGCCGCGCGGCGCAGTGGCCCATCACCGATCCTACCATTGTGAGTGCTCATCCGATTTCAGACACTGATGTGGGATACTGACCTCCCAGCCCATCTCTGCCATGGCGGCCGTGACCAAGAACCTCACCTTCGCCATCACGGCGTCCACCTCGTTCGAGCCGCCGTACCTCCTCGCCAAGCGCTTCTCCACCCTCGACCACCTCACCGACGGCCGCATCGGCTGGAACATTGTCACGTCGTGGAAAAAAGCCGCCTTCAAGGCCATCGGTCTCGACAGTCCCATCGAGCACGACGAGCGTTACCGCCAAGCCGACGAGTACCTCCGCGTGCTCTACAAGTATGTCCCCCCACTCCTAAACTTCACTTTTCCAGCAGGTACTAACCGCCCTCCCCCAACAGACTCTGGGAAGCCTCCTGGGCCCCCGACGCCCTCTCCCCCGACCCGGCAAACGACAGCTACATCGACCCCTCCAAAGTCCGCACCATCCACCACACAGGCAAATACTTCTCCCTCTCGGCCCCGCACATCGTCGACCCCTCCCCGCAACGCACCCCCTTCCTCTTCCAAGCCGGCACCTCCGCCGCAGGCTCCACCTTCGCCGCCACCCACGCCGAAGCCATCTTCGTCTCAGGCCACTCCCCCTCCGTCCTCCGCCCCAAAGTCGACGCCATCCGCCACCAGGCGGCCGAGCAAGGCCGCGATCCGCGGAGTATCAAAGTCTTTGCAACATGCACTCCCATCCTCGGGCGCACGGACGAGGAAGCCCACGCCAAACACACCGAACTCCTCCAGTACGCATCCGTCATCGGCGGCCTTGTCCTCTTCTCGGGCTGGACGGGGATTGACATTTCGAAAATCCCCCTCGATCAGGAAATCACCGAAGCAGATTCCACCGAGGCGCACAAGGTGCGCTCCGTGTTGGCGTCGTTTACGACGCCGAGCAAAGAAATCCCCAAGTGGACGCCGCGCGTGGTGGCGCAGCACGCGGCCATTGGCGGCCTTGGCCCGGTGCCGGTGGGGAGTCCGGCGACGGTGGCGGATGAGCTGGAGAGGTGGGTGAGGGAGGGGGATGTGGATGGGTTTAATATCGGGTATGTGACGACGCCGGGGAGCTTTGAGGACTTGGTGGACTTGTTGATTCCCGAGCTGAGGCGGAGGGGGGTGTATCCGGATTTGCCGGGGGAAGGGGAGGAGGCGACGACGGCGAGGGAGAAGGTTTATGGAAGGGGGCAGAGGGGGTTGAGGGATGATCATGCGGGGGCGGGGTATCGGTATGAGGTTTATAGGGAGGAGGAGCCGTTTGTGGAGGGGAAGTAGATAGGGAGGTCGGATGTGGTGTTGTTGAATTTTAGAGAATGAATTTTGTGTGCTGGTCAAAAAATGTGATTCTGCTTAGGCTGTTTGGCGTTGGAGGAAGTCGCGACCCTGGATGGCAGGGGTCTCAGCTGAAGTTCGGGCCTTGGCGAATTGGCCAATCAAGGTCCCCTGCGAAGCGCCCCTCTCCCCCAACCCAGGCGACGCTTCGGGCTGACGCGTTCCGGCCTGAGGTTTGGCGGTGCACATCCTTCCCAACATTTATCTCCATGTCGTGTATCCCAAACTTGAGGCAGAGCGCAGCGTTTCGTTCCATCCCTGCCAATGGTCAGCACCCCAGACCCAGACCCAGACGCCGGACAGGCCGTTGAGGTGCCGCAGCGACGACGGCCAGTGCCTGGAAAAGGGCATCGCAAGTCGAAAAAGGGATGCGCCAACTGCAAAAATCGACGAGTCAAATGCTCTGAAGATATTCCCACCTGCCGGGCATGTCGGCGCCTTGGTTTTGTCTGCCGCTACGCTTCGCCTCCTCCGCCACCCCCGATTGCACCGGCGGCGCACTTCCGCACAGCTTCTTCGGCACTCACTTTCGACGACCTGCGCTTCTTCCATCACTTCTTTGTTGCGGCGCATCCACCACTGCCGTTCGGTGAGAGCAAGGTGTGGCAGGATGTTGCTGCGATATCCCACGAGGTATTCCGACGTTTGCGCGCATTTGTGATCGGCCTTGCTGACTTCGCCCAGTATGATTTTCTGGCACACGCCATGATGGGTCTCGCCGCGCAGAGCCTCAGCGCATCGACTTCTGCGGATTACTCGATCCAGGCGCTCAGCCATCGCGTTCGAGCTATTGCCGCTATGAACGAGGCGCTGTCCAAGTCGGAGGTGTCACACGTCGACGGGGATGCGAGGCTCGCCGCTGCCATCATCCTGACTTTCCAGTCCAGCAACATGGAGGATGGCATGATGGAGTTTTTGCGTATGTTGCGGGGGTGGATGATCATCCAGACGACTGTTGTTCCGTCGACAGCCCAGTCCCTCTTCCGCGCTTTTACAGAAGAGGCTTATGTTGAGAGCATGAGGAGCCACATTATGCAGAAAAGCACCACTTGTTTGTCTGATGCGGCAGACTATCACGATCTGCGGGAGGCGTTGGAGAACTTTGATGCTTCATTGCGGCTTGCAGCTCCGCTTTGCCAAAGTTCTGCGGAGCTACGTTATCTCTCCTCCATGCAGAGGGTCGCTATCGTTGCTCGGACGAACCCGCTCGAGGGTACGTCTCACCCAGCCCGCATTGTTCTCGCTCGAAGCTGACCTCCTAGTAGCTTGCCTTGAACTCGTACCTCTCTATGCCGGAACGAATGAGATGGATGCAGATGAGTTCGCCCACTTCACACAGGAAAACAACATCACTGCCCAGATATTGCTCGCTCATTTCTGGATGCTGACATGGGTGTTGGACTCTCTCGGTCCGGCGCGTGGCTTCGCCATGCACGAGAGCATTGTCCTGCGATGGGTGGAAAGAATAGCACGGCGACTTCCACAAGTTCACAGACACTACGTCCTCTGGCCGCTTGGAATAGCAGAGTCCAGATGAAATTGCATCTTCTAGACGCGTATAGCAACGCTCAGCCATCTCGCTGAAAACACGAGGCATTCGTCATCAGTTCTGTGCTACAGTGCGTTCTTGAGGCGGTTGTCGTTGGGACAGGGGTGCCAAGATGCGGCAGAACTCCTGGGATTTCGACCCCTGCCGCCCAAAACGACGAAAGCGATGAGAGAGCCAATGACAGGTTTCCATCATTAGGCCGGCGACACGGGGCCAGAACGCTGCCACTGCGCCCCCTGACATGCAGCGAGACTGACCAACATGCCATGGTCTGGGGCTCTTCTTGGTGCAAACGCGTAATTCCATCGCATTGCGCGTGGGCGTCGGGGTTGGCGGGGGGGCACCAAGCGCTGAATTGCCAATAAATATGACTTCCCTCCCGTTCCCAAGATCGCGATCTTCATCTCTCAACCAGTTCATCCGTCCACCACTCCCGTCCCTACCAACAATTAATAAACCATCCGTCCAGATTCATAATGAGCGACTCAACGCCAACAACCGCCGCAGAGCCTCAGTGCACGACGGCCATCCCCGACGCCAATGGCTACGTCCCACCAAGTGCCTGCAACGCGAACTACGGTTATTATCCAAGCTGGAGCTGGAACCTTGCTTTCGCCGTCCTCTTCGGGCTCACAACTCTCATCCATCTCGTCCAAACCTTTGTGTACAGAAAGGTACTCCCTATCCCCTTGGTCACGCCCCTCCCTCTCTGACATCGGCGCAGTGGTTCTGCTGGGTCGTAGTCATGGGCTCGCTCTGGGAGCTTCTCTGCTTCGTCTTTCGAACCATCGGCGCCCGTGACCAACAAAACCAAGACTACGTCATTGTCTCAACGCTTCTGTTCCTCCTCGCGCCGCTGTGTATGTCCACTACCCTCTCGCAAGCTATACTCCACGTCACTAATTACCCCCGCAGGGATAAACGCATTCGTTTACATGATCGTCGCCCGCCTCGTCCATTTCCTTCTCCCCAACGAACGAATCCTCGGCATGTCCCCCCGCTGGCTCGCCAAGATCTTCGTCACCGCCGACATCGCCTCCTTCCTCATCCAAGCCATGGGAGGTGCCATGCTCGCTAGCACGGAAGGAGGAGACCTCAAAATTACCGGCCAGCGAATTTACATGGGCGGCATCGGCGTGCAGCTCTTCTTCGTGCTTGTCTTTGCCGGCGTGACGGTTGTTTTCTTTCACCGTCTCGAGCAGAGGATTCACAACGGCACGTTGGTGCGTAGCAGAGCGTGGGTGAGACCGTTGGTTTTGGTGCTTGTTGGGGTGATTGTGCTTATTGTGGTATGTCCCCCTAAACACAGTGGTTGCATCGATCTAACGAGTGCACAGGTTCGAGTCATTTTTCGCCTTGTTGAGTTTGGGGGTGGCTTCTCCGAGGCGAACCCGATCTTGACGAACGAGGCATATGTGCTGTGCTTGGATGCGCTTCCCATGTTTATCGCCCTTTTGATTCTGAACGCTGTGCATCCTGGAATGGTGCTCAAGGGCCCGGAGAGCAGTTTTCCGAGGGGGTGGAGAAGGCGGTCGGTGAAGTCGGAGGGGATGGAGCCGTTGAGTGACTTTGAGCTCGGGCAACGCGGTAGCGCCTAGATGCTGTGCGTTGGAGACTGTAACAGTTCGATGTCGATGGCTATGAGGGGATATACTTTCCTAAGCCGTGGCTTAAAAGCCGCCACACGCATCATTGTCAGCACTGGGACTTTCAGGATAGATGGGATGGGATTGAGAGACAGCTGTCACTCTAGACTGAGTCAAGAACTTTTTTTTTGGTATCTGTCAAGGGGCTCGAACCGTGTCTCGAGCGGTTCCTGCGACACGTTCTTCGAAGAACGAATCGAATGAGATGAGCTCGTGCCAAGACCTTCTTGCCCAGGCGCGGCATCCCCGTGTACAACCACACTGATCCCATGCGAAGGGGTCCACCACGCATCATTACACGCACGGCAAAGGCCAAGGCCACGGCTTCGACCACCTTCATGGAGCCCTCGTAACTTCTTCCCCGCTTGACTCACTCGCATGCGAGGCAGATGCACTCTGTTGGCCAAGAAGTTGAAAGACTCTGTGCTGCAGGGTTGGCGGTAAGCACGGGAGGACCAGGGGCCGATGAGCTGCGGGGGTTGTGAGGGGAAAGTTGGAGACGGGAAGGGTTGATCAGTAAGCCGGCTTATAACATCAACAATTATTAAGCAATATAGCATCATTGTCCCTGAACACAACACAACCTCAAAACCATTTCTGTATAAAAGGCTGCCAATCCCTATCACGCAGTCAACATCGTACCTGCCGCTCACCATCCTCACCATTCCCAAACCTCATCCCTAGGTTGATCCAACCCACTGCATCTCACTCCCATACCCGATATCCAACTTCCACAAAACCCCCCCCCCCAAAAATCACCCACCATGCCCACCCTCCCCTTCACCATAATCGACGTCTTCTCCACAACCCCCTACAAAGGCAACCCCCTCGCCATCGTCGACGCCCGCACCCTCCCCGCCCTCACAGACACCCAAATGCAGCTCATCACGCGGCAATTCAACCTCTCCGAAACAACCTTCTTCTTCCCCCCCACGCTCGCAGGCGCAGACTACAAGCTGCGCTCCTTCCTCCCGTACGGATGGGAGGTGTTCGGCGCGGGCCATAACATCCTGGGCGTGTGGTGGTATCTCGCGCAGGCGGGGGTGTTGGATCTTGATAAGGCGGAAAAGGTGGTGAAGCAGGGAAAGGAGGAGTTTACGTTTTGGCAGGAGTTGGGGGGAAGTGTTGGGGCGGTGAAGGTTTTGAGGGGGGTGGATGGGAAGGGGTACGAGGTTGCGATTCGGCAGGCGAGGCCGGGGGCGCATGCCGAGCATAGGGATGGGCTTGCGTTGGCGGGGGTGTTGGGGTTGGGGGAGGGGGATGTTGGGTTTCCTTTGTTGGCGGGTGCGAGTGTGTACCCGAGGGTGATGTCGACTTCGACGACGCATCATTTGCTGGTTCCGGTCAAGTCGGTGGAGGCGCTGGATCGGGCGGTGGTGCAGAGGGATAAGCTGGTGGAGCAGTTGGATTTGTTGGATAGTCGCGCGCATGGGATCTTTTGGTTTACGCCGGTGGAGGGGAAGGGTGGGGTTCCGACGTTTCAGGCGAGGTTTTATAGTCGGGGGATGACGGCTGAGGATCCGGCGACGGGGAGTGCGGCGGGGCCGTTGTCGGCGTATTTGTACAAGAGCGGGGTGTTGAAGTTGGAGAATGGGAAGGCGAGGATTTTGGTGTATCAGGGGTTGAAGATTGGCAGGGAGTGTGTTATTGAGGTGGTGTTGACGGTGAGTAATGAAGGCGGTGAGGAGGTATTGGATGTTGATATTGTGGGGAGCGGTGCCGAGGTTGCAAAGGGGGAGATTTCTTTGCCGGACCTGTCAACGGTTTTTTGAGGGGAAGAAAGGTTTTTCGCTGGGTGTATGAAGGGATGCCGAGACAGGTTAGCACACATAAGGTACTCTTCATTATGCTTTACCAGATGCCGATTGACCCACCTCAGTGTAATTGGAAGGAACGATGAGCAAATGCAGCCCACCGGCTCCGTGGTCGTTGTGCCTAAGGCAGGAATGAAGAATCCCCACACGCCCCACTTCAATCTCGCAACTTCGGCGTGTCACCACCTCAACGAACACACGAAATGGACCCTTCAAACTCGACATACCAGCCCGTTTTCGCACAGGCGCAGTTCAGCTTGGAGCATTCGTCCAAGCGTATGCGGTCAAACCGCTTTTGTCCTCGACGGCTGCTCCCCCTCTCCCCTCTACGGTGTCCAGAGCGACAAAACTGAGGCGTTGCCAGGCAAACCGAGAAGAGACACCGAAACCTTTGTCCACGACACCGACCGAACACCGGACATGGGCAACATGCGACCTCCAAAGCCCCGCTAATCTCACAGGGATCCTTGACCCCGAGATGCACCTCGATCGACTCCCACCGCCCAGACAACCTCATGTTATCCTCGACTTTCACTGCGTCCCAGTCCCACCGTAAATGGGACGACCCAGCTCCGAGCCATCCCCTGACAGCTGCCCTCTAGGGCCCCTCGTCGAGGAGCGGGTGATAGAGTGTGAAACTTCGCATTTGGTAAGGTACAATACCCACTTTTGTTTCGAGTCTAAAATATCCAGTAACGTACATGATAAGCGAGTCGCGCAGACAAGCGAGTCGCGCGCTTTCCACCACCCCACTACAACTATCCTCAATTACACAACCACAACACTA
>MU865974.1:197782-231061 GCA_033296975.1 Podospora aff. communis PSN243 | reverse complement strand
CGTCAGGGCTTTGTGGGTCTTTGCACCCTGGGCCCAATGATTGGCTAGCTACATGTGGTCTGTGCTCCTGGTGGTCATGACCGGGATCGTGACACATATGACGGCCAAGATTTCATCAAATAAAAGTCTTCGTCATAGCCTGATGCCCTGAATCAACCATCGTGGCCCACTGCGCCACAACATCGTGGCTTCGCCACGACATCGTGTATATAGCTTCACACAACCACAGCCTTCACAGGCTTCTTATTTTCATCAGAGTTTTCTACCTTTTGCGTGCGCAGGCGCAACGGCGACATATGTCGTGACAGTTGATGCCTACCTATTGCTAGTACTTGTACCATACACAACTCAGTTTGCCTCGCCGATCACAGTTGCTCACCATGCCCGGCAGTAACTGCCTTCTAGAGAATCCTCCGCCTAAGAGTCTCGAAGTGCCGCCCTCCAGTCCACTCTCTTCCTCTTGGCCCTCTCCGCTGCTGCTGCCTTCTCCAACTCTTGCAGATACACCCTCCTCGCATCGCATCGCTCTACACCATGCTTGCTCTCCAACTTCTCCTTCGCATCCTTCGCCCACTTGCATTTCAGCCTTTCTATCTCTGTACCCCTGTGCTCCTTGCCGAAATCCACCTCGCATATCTTCCTCAAATTGTTGTCATCATCTTGAGTCCACACACCGGCAACATCGTTCGGAATGCCGGTTTTGTTGGCTTCCATGAGTTGACCAGCAAGACCAATGTCACCTGTGGTCGCTCTGAGAGCCTTTTCTACAATCGGTCTCGTGTAACCGAGCGATTCAAACCGCTCCACGGCACTGCTTTCTTTCCCCAAGTTGCGTGGTAGAGGCACCGACGGGTTCGTCCTTGTGTTCTGAGATGGGGCTGGACTGAAGCTCTCTCGCAAGGACTGCCCGGTGTTTAGTGGGCGCCGGGGCCTCGTTTGAGGGCGCTGAGCACGGTGCTGATTTCGATTTAACAAGTTGGGCAACGACATCGTTGATGCAGGTTCGTGTGCGCTGGCTTGGTTCGTCGTTGAGGAAACGGCTCGGCGAGCGGCCAGCTGTTTCCCAGGGAGAGTCTGACGGGGCATATTCTGCACGGAATTTCGAGCGGTCGTCTGGTCTCCATGAGGGGCTGCCCGAGGAGGGGGGCCGAAGTATTCATCAGAGTCTGATTCTGAATTGACGTCAGCAGGCAGAGGGGCCTTGTCGCGGCGGAGTGTCTCGTTGGTTGGGAGGGCGGAGAGCACGCTTTCCCGCTCAATTCCGGACCGGAGATGATGTGAGGGCGAGCTCCGGGACTCTTCCGCGCCCTCTCCAAATTGGAAATCCTGGGTTTCAGGTTCCATGGCCGCTATTGAAGGAGCCGGGAGTTGCTGTGGTGAGGAGTGCAAACTCTTCAGTCTGATACCGATCGGGGTGCTGAGCAGGTTGTCGCGGAGTCCCGGAGTCCGGTCTACGGACTGTTTGTCTGGAGTGTACGGAATTTCCTGGTGCAGTTCAAAACGGCGGCGTTTACTGGGCGACGAAATGCCAAAAGAGGAGGAAAGCATCGCAGCTCCGAAGCTCCTCTTCAAGCTGGCGATTGGAGGAGAGGATGGAAACTGCTCGGAACCGGGACTTCCGGGCTCAGACGCAGTTATATCGTCTCCGTCATCAACGGGTTCTGCTTCGAAGGAGCGCACCATGTCCTCAAACTCGCCGAGATGCTTCTCAAATACACCTTTCAGCTGGCCAGAAGCCTTCGGGTTCTCCATCAGGTCAATGCCAAGTGAATCAGCAATTTCTTCCCAATCTCGGGTTTCGCCCTGGCTGGTGACGGCATCCCATAAGTCCCAAAGCTCGATAGATTTGCGGCCGACTTCCACCCAGGGCACTTGCTTGATTTTGGCGGCTTCATAAAAGGTTTGAATGTCGATGTAAAACTGCTCCTTAGGAGTGGGCACCTTGGACAAAGGCATAAAGCGAAAACCTTGAGCAGGGTCATCCGTCTCGCCCAAGTCCGGGTCGCTTAGATCCGGCTCGCTTGAATTCGGCTCGGGCTTGACTTCAGCGCGGAGCTCGCCTAGCCGCCTGCGGACCAAGGCACCTTTGGCAAGGGGCAGGAGTCTGGTAATGTCGTCCAGGCATCTGCAAACCAGGAGTCGCGTGTGATAGCTTCTCCATGTGCGCTGGATCTTCCTTGCTGCTTTCACCCGCCTTAGCTTCGCCTCTCGTTCTCGGGTTTGTGCTAGAAAGTTGGAGCTTCCGGAGAAGAAACTCCTGCCCGGGTCGGCTGCGCTGGAGACAGGTGTAAGAGTGGTGTTGCTGTGCGGTCGAATTTGCTGCGCCGCCCTTCTCGCAACAACCGTCTCCATTGAAACTCGTGGCGCGGCGATCCGCGACGTGGACTCAACCGTGGTTGTTACGGTCCGAAATGTCTCGTGTGCTTGATGCCCTCGCCTGGCATTTTCGTCCGCCTTCTGAGGGTTCAAAGTCCTGCTCGCGGGCTTGAAGTCTCGAGGATCAGGGTCGGAATCCTTCGAGGTCTGAGGGTTCAAAGACAGTCTGATCCAACGGTCGCGCCAAGACTGATACGAATGATGAGGGTGCTGCAAGTCATTAGAGTTTAAGGTTACGTGCGACGAAAGGATGTTTACCTGTTCCTCCAGTTCTTTGTATATTTTGTTTCCCCTGAGCCCCTCGCCTTCTCTTCCTTTAACCCAGTTTCGCAGAATAGTGTCATCTTCCTGGGTAAAACGGGTTCTTTTCTTGACGGCCACCTTGGGGGATTGCTGCCGACTCTCGTCAGATATCGGGGAGACAACAGACGCCCGGCCTCTGCGGACTGGTTGTGGTGATGGGCTCGGCGATGGGGATGGCGCGTTAACAACAGCCGAGACTCGTCCATCGTTTTCCGACAGGGGCTGCTTCTCCTGCTGCTTCTCCCATTCTAGACGGAGCTTCTTCTTCCATCGGTTTTCGATGGATTGCCATGTATGTGTCGGGAACTTTCTTCTGTCAGCGCCGTCTCGTGTTGCAGGAGACTGCTACAAACCTCTTCTGCGGCCTTCTGGTAAATCTCTGCCATACTCCTTCTTCTCAGATCTATTTCCCGCACTATCCACTGTGTGATCCGTTTATCTTCATCGGCGGTGAAGCGGCTTCGAGTGCTTCTCTGTGGCTGTGGGCCGCCAACGGGACGAGGTGCATTGCCCCCTATTTTGTAATCGTCGATGTTACAGAGATTCGCACACTGAATAGAATCCGCGATGTACTTCCAGGATACAAAGCCAGGAGGCGCATCCTTCCGGGCATGATCCCCTATCTTTACGTCGGCAAACTTCTCCAGCTGCACAATCTTTCCACCGTTTACCTGCCAGGCACGTCAGACTGGAACTGGATGACACGTATGGAGATGGGCTGACCTTGATGTCTCCAAGCAGCTGGTTGCGAGATGGTACTCTTTGGTGGACATAAAACTTCACTCCGCCAAATAATGTGCCGCGGCACTCGCCGTTGACGTCATCGACGTCGTCGACGTCGTTGTAAACAACCGTGGCGCTCATCCTCAGGGGCGGATCAGGGGGGTTTGGGGAAGTGGGGCGCCAAGATCCTGCTGGTTTGAGCCTAACCCTGAACCTCTATGCCAGGTTTCCGGTTCCCATGGAGAAAAAGTTCGCTAGTTTCAACAACGCTCGAGATGGGCAAACGCACCAACTGGCATTGAAACAACGTCGGGGCGCCACAAGGGTTTTCTCGAAATTGTCCTCCTTGCCTCCTTCGATTGTGTATCTGCCCTGGCGCAGTCAGCATGGTGCAGCGTCACCAGAGACGTGCAGTACAAACCTGCGCTGCTCTCAGCGGGTTGATTTTGTGGCCAGATATGAGAACACGTCGCCTGCGCCGGATAAAACAACAGAGGAGCGTTGTAGGTGATTGCACTAGGCGCTGAATTGCTCTGTGGCAAGACTATCATCCACCAGGCTGGGATTTCTTGCTCGGTTTTGCTGTTGCGGTCCAGCCGACCGTGTCGCGATTGCTCACAAGCAACTTTCGGTGTAGTACAGAAATGCCGCGGAACGACAGCCTGCTCTGTTTCCACTCTCAAATCGTGATCAGGGAAGAGAAGAAAGAAGAATACATTGCCGAAGGCTGGCTATAAAGCCCAGCGCCTGCCTTTGCGGACTTGCAAACGACAGCCCATGAGACTTGGCGGGGTGTGACGGGTTCGCGTGACAATGTCGCGTCTCCTTCATCACGCGGCTGGATTGCAGTGCAGTGAGTCCGTGGGGCTCGCTTAATTGCCTAAGCGGGGAAGAGCCCCACAAGCTCACAGCTGGCTTCCGCTGCAGCCGCCTGTCATTTGGGACCGTTGGGAATGTTTCAGTGGACAGTCAATTGACCTTCAAGTACCTTTCTTCGACATTTGACGAATTCTGTCGCGCTGCCAGGCGCTTGACCCTCAAGTCAGAATCCTGAGTTGTGCAAATGGCACCTTCTCGTCATGCTTGACAGCCCATCGTGCCACGCCTAAGGCTGCGCCACAATTGTTTGCATATATTGGCGTTTGAACGGTTTTCACAGCCCGTCTGATCTCACCTCGACAGCAGCAGGCTCAAGACCGAGCTCCCAAGCACAACTGTTTGCTTTATCAGTTTTTCGAAGTTCACATCGATGATGCCTCTGGCCGACCACTGGGGCACGGATTCATCACCATGGGTACACTCACCACTATTGTGCTCATCATCTTGGGCATCTCTTTCATGACCTTTGTCACCTTCTTTGGAAGGCTGCCAGCTCTGCGACGCACCCCCATCGCTTGGCTGTACCGCTTGATATGGGTCAAGATGCCTGCCGGCATTCTGGCAGCAGACCAGAAGCTTACATCCGGCAGGGTAACAACGTCATGCACAAGGCTGGGTAATTTCATCATGTATGACCGACATCCCACAGTCCTCGTAAGTCAACCCTTCAGCCCCTTGCTCCTACGCCCAACTATAGTACTGACAACACACCGAGATATTCTTCCTCCTACTCCTCTCCGTGGGCGAGTATATGTACCTCCCCACGGCATGGCCGCAGCTCAACACCCTACAAAAGATCACCGGCGCCATCGCCATCATCCTCCCCTACGTGTTCCTCTACCTCGCTGCCTTCAGCGACCCCGGTTTCATCACCGCCGAAAACCACACCCACGAAATGGCCCGCTACCCCTTTGACTACACCGTCTTTCACCCCGGAACCACCTGCCACACCTGTCAGCTCCTCAAGCCCGCCCGCTCCAAGCACTGCAGCATCTGCAAGCGCTGCATCAGCAAGCTTGACCACCACTGCATTTTCATCAACAACTGCGTCGGTGTAGGGAACCACCACTGGTTCATCCTCCTCCTCCTCAGCACCGCCGTCCTCACTCTCTACGGCGGCGTCTTGGGAATTACCCTCATGACCGCCAAGATGCGCGCCCGGTTCCCCTACTGGGCCCTCCTCCCTTGGAACGCCGACAGCGGGCGCGGCATCGACTTGAAGCAGTGGCTCATTGTCTGGGGCTGGGGAATGCAAGACGGCGTTTCCATGGGTGCGGTGACGCTGCTCACGCTCATGACGACGCCGCTGGTCTGGGGGCTGCTGGGGTACCACATGTGGCTGATATACTGCGGCACGACGACGAATGAATCGATGAAGTGGTCGGACTGGCAGGCGGAGATGGACGATGGGTGTGCCTTCAAGCGCAGGATGCCTGCAGACCGGGTGAAGAACACACAGATTGAGCCGGCGTGGACGAGATGGCCGGCGGAAACAGAACAGATCTTGGTGAGGACCGAGGACGGCAAGCCACCGCGGCCAGACTTGGATATTCCTGGTGTGGGCGAGTGGGAGCCGGCCTGGAGACTGAAGGACATTGAGAACCTGTACGACCTGGGGTTCTTGGATAATCTTGTCGACGTCTTCTTCCCGAATTACATGTTTAGGGATCCACAAACGCCCACCATCGAGGGGAGGGCGAGGAGGAGAAAGAAGAGAAGGCCTAGGGGCTGATAGAAGAAGAAATTTATAGAACCATAGCTTATAGGTAGCTTTTGATTGGTTGGCACATCGGAGCATCAATCCCATTGCTTAGACCAGATGAATCCAGTCAGTGGTGGAATAATAGATTGGGTATCAAATCTACTCTATATATCAAGGATCAAATACAAGTTCATATACACAATTACATACAGGTTCTTCAGCGCAACGTTGCCACCCTAGAACCTCGCATTCGCCCGCCCCCGGGCTTCCTTCCCCCTTCTTTTCCCCTTGTCCGTGACTGAGGCTCCAACGGCCGACGTCATGAGAACATCCTCAAAAGCGGCAGTCAGCGCCGGGTTACCCATCTTCGCTTGTTTTAACGGTATCGGGACCGACTTCGTCTTCTTGACGTCCCTTCCGGGCGAAAACAAGTCATCTCTCCCCATTCCAAAACTGGTCCTTTTTTCCTTGCCCCCTGTTGGCTCATTGATCGCGGCCGCCAGGAGAATTTCCTCAAACGTCATGTTTTTTGCCCGTTGGGCCGCTGCTGGGGCGTCCTTCTTTTCCTTGGCTAGAGTCGGTTCTTTCGCGGCCGGGGCCCAGGTAATTTGTTCAAAGGGAACAATCTCAACGGGCTCGGCCTCCTGCGCCTGCTTCAGCACGATCGGGGCTAACTTCCTCTCATCGGCCACCAATCCGGCCAGCTTGCAGATGCCGAACCTCACGCCATCCACCCCCATTCCGCCATTTTTGCGCGGATCCCCGGCCCCAGTGACCCATGTTTCCCTCTCCCACCCGTGTCCCTCCTGCCACGGCGTTCCGAGCTCCTTCGCCTCCTTAACGATTTTCGGTGTCGTCCACATCGCATCGTCCGGCGTCCACGTCGCCTCCACCTCCCTCAGCGTCTTCCAGATCTCGGTCAGCACATTGTGAACGCCGTCGACCGCATACTGAACCTTGTCTGCCTTGGTCACCACCACCATTGTTTTGATGTTGGCGTTCTTTAGCATTCTCATCACCGCCCAATCGTTCTTCTTGACGCCAGCGACTGCGTCGATCAATACCACTGCACCTTTCAGCATCTTCCTTCCGTTCAGATACTTCCATACCTCCACGCCCCACTCCTCCAATGATTGAAACCCATATCCCGGCGTATCCACCAGAACCAGCGCGTTCCACGGCAGCTTCTCCCTCGGCCGCTTCGCATGCTCGCGCCTCTCTTTCCGCGATAGACTCCCTGCCTTTTTATTTTCTTCCGCCCTAACTTCCAACGCCGCCTGCACCACCTCAGTCGGTGCCTCCCCGAACCCAAACATGTTCAACGTCTTTGTGCACCCAGCTCTATGCGACGTCAGAGCCAGGTTTCCGCGCCGCGCCTGTAGACCATGTGATCGGCCGGCTTCGTGTGGAAGTGTGCCCCCGAGGGCGTTCAGCAGCGTAGACTTGCCCACGTTGGAGCTGCCGAGGAGCAGGACCTCGGGGGTGTAGGTGTTGGAAGGGAGGCGCTTGAAGTCCGGGCTCGAGTGGAGGAAGAACGGCTTCTTGAAGGTGAAAACCTTGTTGGCGGCGCAGAGAGAAGCGTTAGGGGCCTTTACCGAGGGGATAGGTATTTGGTTGGGGTCGTTGGAGGGTCGGGGGTGGAAAGCGACGAAGGCCTGAGAGCCGGCGAACAGGGTGGCAAGAGTCGGCCCCTCAGGTTGGGGTGAGGGCTGTTTGGGCGTCAGATGGAGTTGGTCGTAGCTATCCTCATAATTATCACCGTAGTCTTCCAAGTCGTCTAGAATCGGATCGTCGACGGGAAGAAACGAGGAGAAGTGGGGAGCCGCTGTGGACGTCGTCTTTGCGGGCACGGTGGTTGTGATGTGTCGAGCGGTGTTTGTAAAGAGTGTCATTCGCCGTAGGAGAAGACAGCGGAGAGCTGGAGGCATCGCAATGATGCCTGCCCGCGCTTGAATTGGTACCATTGTCTCGTCTGGCTGCCCGAAACGGGCGTGATTATGATGTTCAGCGATGGACGAGACACCGGTGCTGAAAATCGTGGACGGAAATGGGTTATCTCTTATCGCGCCGCATCCGTATCTAAAGGGTTAGGGTTGTATGTGAACCCTTCTACGACGGCCCCTGCTGACGCCTGTGAATGGCTGCAGTTGAACCAGGCCGATTTTCACCGCGCATTGCAACCGCCAGCACCGCCTCTCACCAATTCACCACCAACACCCAGACCCGAAGACATGGCAGTCAACCCAAATAAGCTACGCTCTCTTTATCGGGCTCTCCTCCGCGAGCTCCCACCACGCCCCATCCTCGGCGCCCCCCGGTCGCCGCTACACAAATCTCTACACGACACCTTCTCTTCGCACCAACAACAACTTCAATCGCGCCCCGAACTCACCGTCGCACAGGCAGAACAGTTTGTCCAGTACCTAAAAGCGCAGAGAACCTACACCACCTTGGTAGAACGGTACAACCCCGGCATGGGTATGGACGAGGAGGAGCGCGTGCGTCTGACGGCGCGAAGGGTCGGCATGGATCTCCCCGTTGAATATGAGAGCGGCGAAGGCGAGAAGTAACTTTATTCGGCTACCTCCTCTCTGGGGAGTAACTTGCATTGGATTGGAATTGGGGCCATATCCTGGAGTTGGGGTTTCTGGATTACCGGAGCGGGAAAGACGACACAGACGCTCGCTCACGCGGATCGCGAGAATGCCGCGCCGAGCATCGAAAACGCATACGCAGTGTCGCACAATGTACTTATTCTTGTATCATTATGTACACGATTGTGAGGACATGGGAAGAGTGGCATTTGGCGGCATGATACCAGCTATTACGAGCGCCCTGGCGAGGACGCGAAAAGTCGGTTTGACCAAGCTAATGAATTGTTCGGTCTGTTGTGTCGCCATGAAGCGAAATGTGGAACCCCTGATATCGACGCAAATCCAGCTCCTCCCATATCCAAAGTCCAAATCCCAATGCCATGCCCATAACCATATAATCCTTTCTTCTCGGGCGCCATTCATGTGTTTGGTGTATTTACATATGAGGGGTATCAACAAACCATGGCAGCAACCCGACGCTTGCCGTTCCTTTTCAAAGTACGCCGGCCTGGGCCCGCACCATCTTTCGGTCTCGAAAATAAGCCCAAACTCAGCAGCCATGACATCGTCACCTGATATCGTCATCTCGGGAATCATTCTCACGGTCACACGCCCCCGACACCGCCGTCTTCGAAACTTTCATCCCACCCCCCAGTTTCGAGCAGCCAGCCTCCGACCCTCTCCTTCACTCCCTCCACTGTCTCGCCCAGCGCGCTGACCCACTGGTCTTGCACGACTCGGACCTTCTCCTTCAGGTCATCCGATAGCCTCGATGCCTGCCGCTTCTTCATGTCTTCGATCTGTTCTGCATCCTTCCCTTCGTGTTCCATCGCCTTGGCCTTGGCCGAGACGACCGCCTCCTTTACCTCGTGGAGCAAACAGAGCAGGTTGGTCTGGGATTCGATGAACTGATAAGTGCTTTTCTCGGCGTGCAGTAAGAGGCTGAAGAGGTATTGCAGCGGGTGGTCGTGGTAGCAGGGATTTTCGCCGTACTCAGATGCAGGGATTTGAATCAAGAAGCCCTCCATGTCAGTTGGAATCTTGTCGAGCAGTCGCTTGAGGTCTGGCGCGATATCCCAGAACGCACTCAGCTGAACTTCAACGCCCCGCACGACCGTCTCTTCAACCACGTTGTGAAACTCTTGCGTGCGGCGTAGCACCTCATCAGCGTACGCGGCGGCCCGCTTTTTACCATCCTCGTTGAAGAATGCCTTTGCCGATGCGACCTTCTCCTCTTCCCCGACCAGCTGGTAGGGCACGAGCACCATATCGCGGTACCGGTCGTTCCGGTCCGTCAGCAAATCGTACAGAGAGCGATGGAGTGTCTCACGGGCTTCAAAGATCCATTTGAGCAGCGTCAGCTTCTCTAGTAGCTCTGGCTGTTCGTCGCCTTCCTCCTGCGGCATGTTGGGGTTCGAGTCGCGTGTCTCCTCAAACAGCCGACCGCGCAGCTCATCGAACAGCTCCGTTGCCTTCGTTATACGTGCTTGCAGGATCTCGTTGACTGGCATGACAACGGCTGCCTGAAACTCGTCAAAGTCCTTCTTTTCCAGCTCTTTGACTTTGTTATGCTCCTCAGTCTTCGCATCAGCCTCGATTGCCGCAGCCTCAGCATATCCGATGCCCCCTGACGAGATCTCGGAGTGAAGGTTGTCGCGAAGCGCCTGGCGACGCTGCTTTGCCGCTTCAGCCGCGTCGGAGCGAACTTTCGCGCTGCCTTGCTTGAAACGCTCCTTCAAGATGTCGATTTCTGTCATGTCGCTAATCACCCGAACGGAGTTTCGTGTCTGCGTGAGTTCGGGGTGGTTGTTGTTCACCGCAGGATGGTGTCTGGGATATGGCGGCGGGAGCGTTACCAAGCGCGAGACATCCAGGTGGGCAGGGTTAGGTGTCGTGGGAGTAGGGGTCGATGCAGAATGCATAGAATCCCGCTGGGGCTCGGGTGTGCAGGATGGTTCCTGCTCGTGCCATCCGACCTTCTCTGGGGGGTACTCCTGGCCCGAGTCGCGACTGCTCGAGCCAGCCATAGCTGGTGACGACTGAGGGTCGTCCGTCCACTGTAGAGCTTCGCGAGCCTCCTTCGGAACTCCCATGTACTTAGACTCCCGCTTAGATCTTTCCAGCCTGGACGATCCACCCCCTGCCGAATCCGCCTCCCACCACCTGCTCGCTGGACGTCCTCTGGAGTCCTCCTCATCAGGGGCATCTCCAATGCTCATGCTCAGAATCGGCGACAGAGAGGGCATGTAGTTTGACGACTGCCAGTTGGGGTTAGACTGTCCAGGCCCGACCGTGGGCGAAGAGCCCGGAACGGATGAAGAAGGAGTGGAAACGGCTGAACCATGGCCATGGGAGTTCCCGAGCCCGGAACCGGTCGACCCGCGGTGCGATCTCGGCTCGGATGACTGAGGGGTCAAATCCACAGTTCCACTCGTTGCCGAATTGGTCGACTCTCTCCGAGCGGGCATGGGTCGAAACAAGTCTCGCGTCAGATCGAGGATCTCAGAGCCCATCGCCCCGATGGCCGCTCCATACCGCTCACGTCGTACCCTCGACTCCATCACGAAGAACTCGGCAAACAAACGGACCCTCTCGGCATCGCTGGCTGCACACGCTTCTTTCTGAGCGAACGCCGTGAAACGCTCAACAGTGCCACGAGCGAATTGGTCCGTGGTTTGCGTGATGACCAGGTGCTTGGTGAGTGCTCGTGTTGGTGAACGTGGTGCCCCAGACGAGGACCTGCTACCAGTGGGAGGAGTAGGAAGAGCCCTCGGAGCAATCGCATGGTGAACTTCAGGTTGTTTCTGTGCTGAACGAGGCGAGCGGTTTGTAGGCGTAAGCTGATCGGGTGGAAGCTGGGCCGAGCCAATGCCAGAAGCCGAGGCTCGAGGGGTCGAGCCTCTGGACATATGGCCGCTGTCGTAGGACTCACCTGTCCTTGGTCCTTCAGATGTTCGCCCCGATCGAGGCGTGCCCCTGTTAATGGTCAACCGTCTTTGTAGACCGGACGCGTTCGGGATCACGATTTCGCTCAAGCCATGGCTTCCATCCGACGAATCCATCGATTCCCGACCGCCTCCTCTTGTTCGACTCTCATTGCGCCGCTGGAGGAGCGTCTTATCCCCTCTAACCGCGTGATGCCTGGACAAGTGGGAGCTGGAAGAAGAGGCAGCCGACTCGGGGTTGGCACTCGAGCTCCCATTGCTGGCTGTATCTACAGCTTGCTGGCCACTATCGTTCGGCGACTCCGCGCGCTGCTGAGGCTGTTCAGGGAGGTTGTCTTCTTGTTGCCAGTTGGCTGGCGTAGGAGGAACGGGGCCGAGCGCCGCAACTCCGCTGGGTGGCGGCCTCCGTGTTGGTGGGGACATGACCGGATCGCTTCCAGAAGGCATGCGTTGCACGCTCTGGGACCTTGTCGCCGATGGGGGAGGCCCCGGCGGAGGTGGGGGGACGGACACCATGGGATCCCATCTTACTTGTGATGAGGAACGTGACCTCGCAGACGTAGGGGTGGCAATAGCAGGTGTAGACGCCGCCCTGCGTGCGGCAGGAGGCATGCTCGCATCTGAATCGGTTCTTGTCGGAATCTGAAGAGTTAGTGGCGGAGAATGGCCGGGTAGGACTCGCTGCATTATGCCCAAGCGGGGCGATTGAGGGTGAGGTTCTATCGAAATACCGCTTTGTTCTGGCTCTCTTCTTCTCCCTAGCGAGGGGAGCCCAAAGCGTCTTTCTCGGGAAGCGCCCCTCCCGCCCGGCGGAGGAGGAAAAGACGTGTTGGCTGGAGGATGTTCCGCTGCTGGCCTCGGCGCTGGCGGCGGCGGTGCCACACGGGCGGCGGGGGGGCTAGGAGCGTGACCACCTTCAAAGACCATGCTCTGCGGTCGCCCGTTGCTGCGGGGGGGCGAGTATGGAGGGGGCGGGAGAGGGGATCCTTTGAAAAGTTAGTGTCGGACCAGACTTCGACGACAGGGAGGATGGCGCACCTTGAGGCTCCCCAAAGGACTGCGCCGGTTGCATTTGCGGCATCCGGTCCTGACTTGGGCCAACTATGGGCGAGCCTATCCATTCTTGCGGGTTGTATGGCTGGATTGCGCTCACGGGCGTCTGCGCAGACGAAAAGGCGCCGTGGGATGTTATGGACACCGCCGACAACGGCGTGTTGTTGGCAAGCTGGCCATTGTGATAGACTCCAAGCGACGCCGTCAGGAGAGGGTTTAGGCCAGCTCGCAGGCGCGCAGTCGGGTCCCTAGACGCAGCCATGGCTGCGAGCGCTATGCGTCTGGCGACCGGGCACCAGGTTGGGAGAGGCTCCTCCCAACAATCAAGATTATGGTCTGGGCTGCCTCGTCTCCGCGAACATCAGAGAGAGACAGGCCTCTGTCCTTGTCACCGCTCCATTCACAGGAGGAAGACTTGATTCGATTCCGTGGGGAGAAGCGCGGGGAGGGCAAGCGTTGTGACTACGCCAGGGCCATCCCCCAATCTCGGTCGACGTCGAAGCCTCGGGGTACCAATACCGTATCGTCGTTGCAATCCACCCTGAGGTCGACTCGCAGTCGAGATTTGCGGTTGAGGTCGACGTGCTGTCGGTCGATGGCGCACGGGATGGCAGGAGGGGAGCCGAGCGAAAAGGGGCAGGTTGGCGGCGGTGGGAGCGTTGCACAGATAAAAAGAGTGGACAGACGGCTCCAGACCCGACAACGAGCCAGGGGGGAAGGATTAGTTAAGGCACAAGCAAAAGTTGCGAGTTACCGATAGGCTACACTACACGACCTCCCCTGCGGCGTTTCCAGCGTCCATGTGGTGCGAGTGGTGTGCTCGCTCGTCCCGTTGCGTTGTGCGTGGAGGCGGGCAAGAGCGACCCAGCCTTCACCCTGGTCCCCCGTGCGGTCTGGCTGCATCTGAGGGGGCATGATGGCCGAACCTGCATGGAAAGCGGGAGCCGGCCTCCCGCTTTAAATCTGGATCTTGGCGGTCTTTGGGCGACCTGCTGAGAGGGGCAAGCCCCACGAGTTGATCTCGCTCCGGACAACTGCGACTCTGTATAACAAACACTTAATACCATAACAAACACTTAATACCTGCCATGTAAAAAAAGCAGCGGGCTGATGCCAACTTTGCACCCTCTCGGCAATCTCTAGCATCCAGGCCCTATTCTACAACTTCATGGCCCGATGACAGGGCTTTCATGCAGCTCCCCAGGGCGATGGTTCTCCATCAGCTCGGCACAAGGCTGCTTCACCAATTCCTGCAACCCTCAACGCCCCTGTCGATTGCTAGATGCGAGCGGCCATTCAGAAGGACGGGGCCACATGCAAGCACCAAGGAAGCTTGTCCGATAGCTGCAAGTCACGGGCGTGGTGCATCACACCTGGGCTCAAGTCGCTCTGTATTCTCGCAACCTGCCCCGACGAAAGGAACAGACCTGGTACGGATCACACAGGCCACCTTCAAGCGCGGCTGCGGCCGCAGTGTGACTCCAGCCCCGTGACAACGGCCTCCAACTATCGTCGGGACTCAAGATCTGGTCGACGACGCATATTGAGATGCAATATTTCGAGATTCGCTGCAGCTGTCCTGTCTGCGGAACCCACCTCAAAGACAACAGCGGCGAGCCCTCCCGTCGAAGAGGGGTAAATCCAAAGGAAGGGTCACGCGAAGGCGGCTTGCTGATTGGGCGGCTGGCCCATGGTGTGTCGGCAATCTATTCTTGGGCCAAGCAAAACGATTGAGAGGATGACGCTGATTGGCTGGTGGCTGTGTGTGGACTGTGACATCGCTGCCGGCGCTTAGCTGCCCTTCTGGTTCGTGCAATTTGATTCGGCTGCTTCGGTGCGATGGTGCAGGTGCAGCTCACAGTTGCATTAGCGGAGATGCCCCGCTAGAATCGGGGCTGTCGTGTGGCTCGCAGCCCACATTGAACTAGTCTGTTATGAGGTTAGCGTATTGCCTTCCCCTGTTCTAGCTTCCGCTCGACTTCATGCGACGAGAAACGTCTGAACAAAAAACACCCCTTCCACCGCAACCAAGGACCCTTTTATTGTACGCTCTTGGCCTCATATCGTGAATCGCCTGATGTGGGAGGCCTGGCAGGCTGGCGAGCCTTCGGAATGGCCGCTGATTCACTGCGTCTATCTGATGAGTGGCATATCGGGATGTTTGCACGAAACCTGAAGCTCGGTATGCCCCCATGCTCCGCAAGGCTCGCAAATACGACCGAAACGCCTCGCCGCTCCAGAGCCACATACCTTCACAGTAGGCAACTTTGACCGTCGGCTATCAAACCTCGCCTCCTCCAGTGCCGTTGTCCGATAAAAGCCGTTGAAACAAACAATCCGGAGTCGGGATGGGGCGTTTCGTCAAGCTGTCGTCACCGGGAAGCCAATTAGACGACGGGTCACGCCGCGGTCTGCTTGCTAAGGTAATGCACTTTACTGTAGGCTCCTTCCCCACAGTTTTGCTGGTCGGGGATTCGCGAGATATTTATAGCTGACAACATCGCGGCCGATTTTACCTTCGCCTTCGCTCCATACCGCACACGGTAGCAAAGTGCATAAGGCTTTCTTTTCATATCATTTACCTTTCCTTTGTTAGCTTTTCAGCGGAAGCTTTGCCGCCGGAATGGGCGTCCATTCGACACCAGGAGTCGCCAGAGAGCCTCCACACAAGCGCCAAACAAAAAGCATTTCGATGGTCCTTCATCCCTCTCTAACCACGGGTACATGAGTGGCTGCGAAATCGAGGCATTTCCAACCGTTCCAGCCCGCTTCAGATAGCAGGCAAGCAATTCTTGCCTGAAGCGGAAGAAACACCGGGAGACCCAACGGCCGATCAACGGCTAGTCCCTTACTCCAGGCCATCAGTGTGATAAGATGAAGGAGGCTCTACAAAGGGGACAGGAACGATAGCACGGTTTAGAAAGCACTCGTCTTTTCTGGGCACGCATCCTGAGGCCAATTCAGGGCCGGCAACAGACCTGAACAGGACAGGCAGCCGCGGGTGATTCTCACACAAGATATCACATACCTTAGCTCCATTTTGGTTGCTTTCCTTTTCGTCTAGCTTTCGGCCTTGTACGGTCGTTGCTGTCACCAACTCTTGGCAGCATGCAATGGGGGTTCAACCAGGGGACCGGGTCGGCAAGTGGCGCCCCGTCCCCAGCACGCTGACCGCTCTAGGGCTGCCGTCGACCCCATCCATGTATTTATAGGACCAGCCGGCGAAGCGGCGAATCCTAGCACGCCTGGCCATCACCCACTACGCGAATAGCTCCTATGTGCGGACAATTCTAAATGCAGCACACCGTTGAGGGCAGTCTGGGCAGCCATGGCGGCCTGCGTGAACGTGGCGTAGAATTCAGGACGCTGTTGGCTCCACCTGCTAGGAGTGGTGGAACGAGAACAATGCACTCGTCACCGACAGGTTAAGCGCGCGGATGTGATGATCGAATCCTTCTCACGCGCTTCTGCCACATCTGATGGGATGGTTCACTCTGTGGCTTCAAGATGGCTTCAAACTCGGCACATTCTACACCCAGATGGTACGCTGCAGTTGCGTTGCGATAGGTCCACAAAACGAGACGGCCATTGCCACCCACAAAATTTTCCCCCAACGCTGTGATCCGACAACACGCCGATTTTTGCAAGGCAGGGATGATATGCCAGGGCCAAGGACTCGAAAGGAACGCTGGTCTGGGAGCTCTCAGCAATACGAACCCAACCCATCGTGAATAATAAATGGCTCGGGTCAATACCGGTAGGGCGGTCACTTCGCGGTCGCTTCGAGCTATACATGGGGATGAACCAGCCACTGTGATCGACGTTTTCCCTGGTCCCCTCTCCGGCAGCGATGACGGGGCCTGCCGAACACGAGGGAACGAGTCAGTAGAAATATCAGGCTCCAAGTGCTCCCAAAGAAGCATTGACTTGCCGATTCTACTTCAGCTTGGCCACCGAAGACCAGTGTTCAGCACTTCGTGTTACACTTGAACATAAGAGACGCAGGCCACCTGCTTCTCATATGGGCAGAATCGGGGCCAGGAAGACATATCTAAAAAGCATGCAACAATCGGTGATGAGCAGCAGCTTGCTGGCATTGCCACACCCACCGCGCTGGCGAGGAGTTTATTATGTGGCTTGCGCGCAGGTTGAGCCGCACGCTGACCCCACCTCAGCTGCTGACGCAGGGTCAGCCTTGCCTTTTTCTGCCCTTTCTCTCCGCCCTCACGGAGTCCTGGTTCTAGAGCTTTCCAAAACCACCTCCTCTTCTCCGTCTCTTCTTGATTTCTTTTCCTCTTTGGCGACACCCGCCCATTCCTTCTTCCACACTTTGTTTCTTCAACAGCGCAATCGAGTTTCGGACCGCATCCCCTCACAGCAAAAAGGTAACAATCCAATTCCTCCTGCCCCCTCATCCCTCGCCGTCGCGCGAGACATGCCCTTTGCTACCATGATGATTGTTCAGCTGGCACCAGTCATAGGCCGACTTGTACTCCCTCCCTTGATGACTATGCTGCGGTTCACCAGAACCATCTCTGATCGAGCCCTAAACCTCCCGCTCCTCGGTTGCATTTTAGTCTTGTGAGCCCTCGCTGACAGCAAGACAGGGCTTTCCAAGCACTCCGCGTTCACCACCGTCGCAATGGTTCTTCACAATCCCAACAACTGGCACTGGGTCAACAAGGATGTCTCTGTTTGGGCGAGGCAGTGGTTCGATGACAAGTTGACCAAGATCGAGGCCAAGGAAGGAGATGTGTCGGCCAAGATCACCAAGGTCATCAGCATGGATGGAGATGTCGACGTGGCGCAGCGGAAGGGCAAGGTCATTACCATTTTTGATGTCAAGTTAACGCTGGAGTACTCAGGTACGTATTGCCATAGAATAGAATGCACATTGCTCTTCGTTCCCGTACCATCTGTCCCTCAGTTTCCTCTCTGCATGTGAAGAATTGCGGGCTAAGAAATCTCTGCTCTGCAGGCTCCACCGCCGAAGACGATAATGTGTCAGGCACCATCACCGTGCCCGAGGTCTCGCACGAGCTCGAGGAGGACGAGTTCGTTGTAAGTTGCGCGCGTTGAATGCGGTTTCACAGGGACTTGGCGCTGAAGCGAGTGCAGTTTGAGATCGACATCTACTCGGATGCGAAGGAGAAGCAGCCAGTCAAGGATCTGGTACGGTCCAAGATTGTGCCACAGCTGCGCAGCGAATTCCTCAAGCTCTCCCCCGCTCTGATTGCCGAGCACGGCAAGGATATCCAACACGCGCCAGGATCCAACCCGTCGAGCGGCTTTCCCACTCCGAAATACCACGCCCCGACCCCCGCTCCGGCCAAGGTCGTGACAACAACTACCCAGAAGAACAGCGGCAGCATCGTGAACACGACTACGGTGACGGACACGGAGGAATTCCGCACCACAGCTGCCGAGCTGTTCCAGACCTTCACGGACCCGCAGCGGCTGGCGGCATTCACACGGGCGCCCCCGAAGGTGTTTGACGGTGCCAAAGAGGGCGGCAAGTTTGAGCTGTTTGGTGGCAATGTCTCTGGGTACGTGCCCGCACCTGAGGTTTCTATTCTAGATCATTCTCGAGACACGACGTAACATTGCAATTGGGATTTTGAGCTGACATCGCCACAGGGAGTATCTCGAGCTCGTCGAGCCGACAAAAATCGTGCAGAGCTGGCGCCTAGACCAGTGGCCGAAGGGGCATTACTCGACATTGCAAATAGAGTTTGATCAGAATGACGTGGACAGCGTCACTGTGATGCGTGTGGAGTGGACGGGCGTGCCCGTGGGCCAGGAGGAGGTCACCAAGAGAAATTGGCTTGAGTACTACGTCAAGAGTATCAAGCGCACCTTTGGGTGAGTGCAGCACTCCGCGGCAATTTTGAGGCTGAAACTGACACGGGTACCCAGATTCGGAACCGTCCTTTAGGTTTCTAGATGGCGCAGTGAGGGAACGGCGTTCAGGCTGGGGCTGGTACAGGCTTGGGCTCGCAAACGCATTTAGAGGAACGGCGCGGTGATGACGAGAAACGAAAGCATTCTGGTAGAACAGAATACAAGGGAGACGACAGCGACGATAATATCATGAGAGATGCATATTCCGCGACACGTGTGCTTGTTTCCGGTTCCCGATCACTTCATACATCCAGTCTCAGGTACTGGTGAAGTATGAAGTAGGCTCTGACCCCCGTCTGCCTTGAGAGCGCCGTGACTCCGTTCTGCCAGCTGATCAACGCCGGGCCAGCCGTGGTTGAGTGATCACGGGGGTAATTGATGGTTCACAGCAGAGACTCTATTGCCACAGCCGTAGCAGACATGGAAGACATTCAAATCGACGCCCCGGTCCATCTCAGACAGACGGAGAGCCTTCGAAAACCCCGACCACTCCTCATCTGACCTCCCTACCCGCCTTCCTCCATGGGAAACACCGATAAACCCTCAACTCAACCTCCTTACTCTGATCCCGCAAATCCTTCTCTCTCTGCACCAAACATAGCTCCATGCCTCCCTTCTCCAGCACCCTCTGGCTCGCGACATTATCGCTCAACGCCCAAGAACTTAGCACCTCCTCCGCTACCACCGAACCCTTTACATCCTCCCCATCGCCACCACCCCGCGGCACCGGCACCGGAACCACCGTCGTCGGGTGAACCCTCCTCTCTACGTTCGCACGGGGCAGCTCACCCCACGCCTGCAACCACACCCTCAGAAACTCGGTCGCCAGTCCACGTCCCCAGTACTCCTCTCGCAGCTGGTAGCCTACGACAGGCCATCCAAACAGCGAAGTGGCATCGACGCGGTGAGCGCCGCCTAGGCCGATCATCTCCTCGGGCCGGTCGCGAAGGCAGATGGCGAAGTTGTAGGTTGCTGTGTCTTTGGGGGGCAGGAAGCGGTTGAGGTGGGGGAGGGATTCCGCGGGGGAGGTGTCGGGCCGGCCTTGGGGGTTGTTGGCCATTACGGAGGGCTGTGAGCGGAGGGCGAAGAGGGCGGGGAGGTCGGAGGGGGTGAGGGGGCGGAGGAGGAGGCGCGGGGTGAGGATGGGTGGGCGGGAGGAGTTGGGGGGCAGGGGGAGGGAGGGGAGGGTGGTTTTGATTAGGGGGAAGGAGGAGGGGGGGAGAGGAGGGGATGGGGAGAGGGGCATTTTGAGGGTTGTTTGTTGGGCGTGTTGATGTGAATGAAAGGGGAGTTGGATGTTGTGGACTGAGTGGAAGGGTGAGTTGGGAGAGTCGTGGTGTTTTTTGTAAGGGTTCAGGGGCTAAATGTTGGGCCGTATTACAATCCTGTTTGGGAAGGTACCTAGGAACTCTCCCGCTGTCGGTCGAGTTGTGGCCGAGTTGCACAGCCTTGGTCCCGCTGGGCCTGGTATGCCAGAGCCGCTCCATCATCAGGTTCGACGGCGAAGAAAAAGATTTCTCTTGAGGGTGCAGTGCAGAACAAGTGATGTGGGTCCCTCCCTCAGTTCAGATGCAATGTGTGGAAGCGGGGAATGTCAAGGAGGTGCCCTCTTCCGAAGCTGCAGAACATACGCAGGTCCCAGCAGAAGAGAACGAGGGCTGCAGGTAAAATTCATCGGGCAACATACCTCCCTCCACGAAGTCACGGAAATATGGCGGTCATTAAACGCCGCGACGCAACGGATGCTGCCGACTTTGAGGAGGCCGTGTGGGGCCGCCATATCTTCAACCGGCGGCGCGACACATCACGGGTCCCCTTCGCTGTGTGCGAGGCCGAGACGGCAGCTGACGTCGTAGCCTGCGTCGAGTTCGCCAAACAGCATAACACCCGTGTCAGCGTGCGCAGTGGCGGCCACAGCTGGGCGGCGTGGAGTGTGAGGCACGGCGCGGTGCTGGTCGACCTGATTTACCTCGACCAGAAGGAAGGCGAGTGGGGCGGTGAGTTCAGCTACGATCCGGTCACCAAGATCGTCTCCGCTCCTCCGAGCGCCTCGGGCCGCGAGTTGAACGAGTTTCTGGCCGAGAAGACTGATGCTGAGGATGGAAAGTCCCGCTGGTTCCCCGGCGGTCACTGTCCCGACGTTGCCCTCGGTGGGTTCCTGCTCCAGGGCGGAATGGGGTGGAACTGCAAGAACTGGTAAGCCCCGAAACCCCTTTTACTGTCAAAATCCCCGCCAATCGCTGACCTTACTCAGGGGATGGGCTTGTGAAGCCATCGTCGGTATCGACGTCGTGACCGCCGACGCAAAGCAGCTTCACTGCTCAGCAACTACCAATCCGGACCTCTTTTGGGCCGCTAAAGGAGCCGGCCCCGGCTTCCCGGCCATCGTCACCCGCTTCCATCTCCAGACCCGCCCCCTCGAGACGCTTTACCAGTCTCTCTACTTCTTCCCCCTCTCCGATTTTCAGGCCGTCTTCCGCTGGGTTTCCGCCGCCGCCCCTTCCGCGGACCCCCTGACCGAAATCGTCGTCGTAACTTCCCACTTCGCCATCGACGACTTCGAATCTCCCATGGTCCTCGCCAACTTCCTCACCTTTCAGCCTACGGACGACGCAGCGCAGAATGCCCTTTCCGCTCTCACCGACGCCATGCCCGACACGCTCACCCCCATCATGGCCATCGACTGCGAGGAGACGGACCTCGACACACAATACGCCATGCAGACGCAGGCCAACCCCGAAGACTACCGGTACTGCGTCGACAACGTGTACGTGTCCAACGACGTTGCTGATATCCCAGCCCTGCTAGAGCCGGCATTCACCTCGCTGCCGTCCAAGCAGTCGGCCGCCCTCTGGTTCGCCATGAACCCGACCTCGCGGCGGCCGCTGTCTGACATGGCGCTCTCGATGCAGAGTGACCACTACGTCTCGTTGTATGCAGTGTGGGAGGATGAAGCGAGCGACGAGAATTGCGTGGGCTGGGTACGCAACTCGATGAAAACGCTGGAGAGGTCATCCGTCGGCAGCTACCTGGGGGATGCAGACTTCCAGGCAAGAAGGACAAAATTCTGGAGCGAGGAGGCTGGGAAACGCCTCAAGGAGGTGAGGAAGAAGTGGGATCCCGAAGGTAGGATATGTGGGTATCTGGATGAAGGGGATAAGAGCGGAGCGGAGGGTTTGAGAAATGAGTTTGAGTGGGAGGTGGGCACTGAGTTGTAAGGAGTCTTGAAGTGTGTAGGAGATTGCTCCTCCGTTCGCTCCTCTTGTATACAAAAACTATTTAGCAGCAATGCCCGTCTCTCACACATCGGGGTAGGTCTACGGCCAGGGCGAAGCTAGACTGTCGGGCCTGTTCCAATGCAAAAAGGAGCCACAATGGAAACTGTTGAACCAGCCATGAAATATCAACAATGCATTCACAGCCCTTCTCCCCTTGCTACATATACCCCACCCTTCTGGATCCGATTACATCCACCACGCGCGCTGCTTCCTTTCAGAATAGTAATTTGACAAATGCAATACACGTGCGCCACATCTCCCCTCCCCCTGAGGCACCTACCTAATGCGCCTTCGCCGGGGCAACTCCCTCCCGTGGCCTCACCAGCTCCCGCAGCTTGAACCTCGTCGTAAAGTTATTCTGCTTTACGAACCACGCATTCACAATTTCCCACTCCTGGCTCGGATCGTCAAATTCGATCTGTACCGTGGCATCTTCGTTAGCCCTGAGTTTCTTCGCCTCACGCCACCTTGACCTGGGAGAAAGACGGAAAAGATAAGAAACCATACCTCAAACCGCCTCAACATGCTAGGCACCAACTTGTAAATCTCCAACAAGCTAATATTCTTGCCAATGCACGTCCGACTCCCCATGCCAAACTGCAACATGGTCCCGTTCATGACCTTGACGCGCTGCTCCTCGCCCTCACCCTCGCCCGCAATCCACCTCTCGGGCCGGAACGCCTCGACGTCCTCGCCGAAAATGTCCTTGTTGCGATGAATCACCCACGCAGAACAGCCGACGATGGTGCCGCCGGGGACGTGATGGCCGGCGATTTCGAGACCCCCTTGGGGCACAATGCGCTCCATGGGCAGGCCCGGGGCGGGGTGCAGACGGAAAGCCTCCTTGACGACGGCATCGAGGTAGGGGAGGGTCTGCGACTCGTGCCAAGTGACGAGGCCGGTTTCGTAGTCGCTGAAGCGGCCCTGGCGAGCGGCTTCGTCGATTTCGGCGAGAAGGGAGGCCAGGGCGGCAGGGTTCTTGAGCAGGTAGTAGAAGACGGCCGAGAGGGAGATGGCCGTGGTTTCGGAGCCGGCAAAGGCCATGGAGACGGCCATGGTCTGGACGAGGGTGTCGGTCATGAAGTCGGGGCGGGCCTCGCGCGCGGCGAGGAACTTGGAGAGGAGGTCGGGAGATTTGACGACGGGGGCCTTCTCCGACGTGGGCAGCAGGGGCTTCTTCTCGGACGAGGCGGACGAGTCGGATTCGAGGCGCTCGGCCATGCGGGCGCGGGCAAAGCGGGCGACGGGGAAGGTGGCATCGATAAAGCCCCATTGCGACAGCTTGAGGTAGATGGGGTTCTTGAGGATGAGTCGGTCGAGGATGGGGATCTGGCCGATGGGCGCGACGTAGAGGAACAGCTTGGTCAGGTACGCCACGATGCCGTCAATATCCTCGTTCTTCTCAATGAAGCCGTGGCGCTTGCTGTATGTGATCTCGCCAATGACATCAAAGGCATAGAACTGCAGCCACCGCGTAAAGTCACACTTTTTCGGGCTGGTGATGAAGAGCTTCTCCGTCTGCTTCAGAAACAGCTTGGTCGTGTTGTCCACAAAGGGCTCGTACTGGACCAGCGCCGACATGGCAAACGCCGAGTTAACGCAGCGCCGGAACTGCATGTGGAAGTCATTGTCGGTGGTGCTGAAGAGCGACTGCAGGCTGTGTCCCTTGACCACGGACTGCTGGACAACATAAAAGTCGGACTACCCATATGTCAGAACCCCTCTTCTTTGTATCTGCATGACGGCTTCGTCACTTACCTTGATGAAACCCTTGTTGAGGCCGTAGATGGTCTTTAGCGCATCAGGATCGGAAAAGGAGAGAGCATTCGGACCCAGCCTCACAACGGGCCCATACTTCTTGTGCAGCGCAATATGCGTCTGCTCTGGCCTCTGCCTGTACACATCGAGGAAACGCCACCAATCCGTCAGGCTCGCCAGGAACGGTCCGGGGTACTTGTTCAGACCCTTGCCGTACCGATTCCTCAGCAGCCAAGCCAACGCCAGCGCCGACAGCACCGCCAGCCAGTGCTGCACCACGACGAGGACGATCTGATCCAGGATCATCTTTTCGGTCCTTCTTTTGTTGAAAAAGGGGGATGTCAGTCCCGAAGCGAGGTCAACGTCCTCCGGGGAAGTTGAGCAGGACGAGACAGGGAGAAGGGTGTGACATGTGCGTGTCCCGAAAGGAAGAAATAAGAGGGCGGGCAGTAGCAGCGGAGGAGGTGGTGGTGTAAGTGATAACAGTTATGTACCTTGTGGTTGCCCCTCCAGGCCCAGGGGGGTCAGAACCAACCACTCCTCGCCATCCCCTCCACACGCTCGGGAGTTCGTTTGGCCTTCCACCATGCCCACAATGCCGAGAGCAAGACTACAAGGGAAACAGGGCTTTTGGTGGCTCTGGCTACCTGCCCCCTACTCCGTCTGCCTACACAATACTTACCTACCTTTGCTTAGCCGATCTATTTGGAGCCCGCCCACCCCTCCTCCATCCCGGTGAGGCAAACATGGCGCGAGCCTTGACAGATGTACCCGGCTGTCCATAAAGACGGGATGGATATTGCATGGCCTGCTGGTCTGCTGGTGCCAGTCTGGCAGGACTCGATCTGAGTTGCCGTGGCTGCTGCTGGTCTTGCTGCTAAGATTCCCCGGGTTCGCCAAAGATATCCCGAGATTCCTGTTTGCTTACGCGACTGGGACTGTGACAGCGGGTTGGTCCCGGGCCGGCAAGGCAAGGGAAATGTCTCATGCTGAACCTGCTGTGGTCTGCGTCATGACCTGGTAGAACCTCCACCTGCAAGAGGTAGGGGGGAATGCGGTGGCGGCTACCCACAGCCACAGGGCTGGCCGAGGGATGACGGTAGAGGGTGCAAACGGCCGAGGTGAAGGAGGCGCGCGGATTGGCGCCCCACGCCGTAGCTTGGAGCTTGGGAGCGGCGGGCCTTGGCCGAAAGAAAGCGTGGCAGGCTCGGCGGCGAGCTGCTCCTCCGGCTGCGAGGGCTGAGGATCAGCATTGCCGGTGCCAGGGTGGTGGGGCAGGAAGGTGCGCAGTGAGGGGGAGGGCGCACGATACCGCTCACCATCGATCGGCAGATGTCACGTCCAATCGACGCCGCATCAGCGGTCGGCGGCCCAGCCGGCTTAGACACAGCTTTGTACACCTCGCCCTCTCTATACGCTGCTGCTGGTACTGCTGCTTCTCTCCCACGCGCCTTCCAGCCGTCATGATTACAACGTTGTATGCACCCAGCTCACGTCGTTCGTTGCCCGTGTGCTGTGTGTGTGTGTGTGTGTGTGTGTGTGTGTTGTGTGTTCCGTGTGCCGTGCTCCTTCTACCTCCGGTTAAAAAAGAACGAGCGAGCAACACCGCGCCGAGACGGCCGTCGCTCCCAAAGCAGAGGCCATCCCCGTACCATCCTGCGGCGTTCGTCTGGAAAAGTGCACATTCAGAGGGAAAACCCGTCTCCAAATCCCAAATACCGATGATGCGCGACCAGCAGCCAGCGTCGATCCGAGAACCACCATGCGTGGCGAGCAAGGATACCCCTTCTCTTGAACTTTGTTGGAGAAGAAGGCGGAAGCGCATGCATGGGGCTCCAGATCCGGGGCGGGGCGCGGGGTTGGTCGGGGGAATTCAACTTGTCGGCTGATGGGCCTGCTGCTGCTGCTGCTTGGTCTGGCCGCTGTGGCGGTTGCTTTCCGCCGCGTCTGCGCTTGTGGCTGCTGTGGAAAAGCTTTCCTGTGCGACGACCGCCGGGACTCGGTCCCCAAAGTTTCCGGCCTTCGTTCGCAATGCAAACCACGTGCCACGGTGGCCAGCACAATCGAAAATGCAATGTATTGTTGGCCCTGGCGACTGTTCAGACTCTGCTTCGTATCGTGCTGTTTTCTGGAAGAAAGAAAAAGGCGCAAAGCGGTCTATAACTGCCGTTTCTATATGCCGAAGCCCAGGTGGTATCGTTTCGTCGCCACTGAAACCGATCTCCGTGCTGTCGGGAATTTTTCGGGCTCCTCGGCTCACGTGATTGAGTGGGAGCTGGTTCAATCGACAACACCCATGGATACGAGGGAGACTCACAGCCCTTTCTTGATCCACTTGCGGAGACAGTGAACGTATATGTCAGTTATAATACTGCCAAAGCGCTGGGCTGTATTTGATTCTCTATCAAGACTATTTCCAACAGCTAAATGTTACAGCCTAGTTCGACCCCTTATACTCCATGACAAAGCACGCGAAATCAAATAAAGCAAACCGCTACCTGAAAGCATCCCATCCCACACCGTTCCGCATCGTGTATGTGCATACAAGGCTTCTGTAGCCTTCAACTGGATCAAGCTGCCCAAGCCCCCCGGTATCTTCGGAACGGGGATGCACCACTCCTGCGACCAAGGGTCTAATGCCTCATCCGGCGAGGATTCGTAGTCTTGTTGGCCGTGGTGTCCTTGCCCAGCGGCCTCCGCAACCGCCCCCTCAGTCATTCCCTTCTAGTATCCCTCATCCGAGTCCGACTCTCCCTCAGGCATCAAGGCACGATAACGTCTCGCCGCTAAATCCTCCTCAAGACTTCCGTCACTCTCAGGATCAACATAGCCCTCTCCACCGAACAGCGAAAGAGCAACCGGCAGGAAGACAAGCGCGTGGCTCGCAGCGAAGACGACCAGCGCCACCCACACCCGGAAGTAGTAGATCTCAAAGATCTTGCTCCGTGTGAACGCCAGCACCGTGACGCCCAGGATCTTAGTGACAGTAATGCCCGAGAAGACACTTCCACCAACGTTGGTAAGGGCGGTCCAAGCTCGAGCGTCTCTGCCACGGAAGCGATTCCTAACGCGTTCCATAAACTTCCGCGATGGGAACATGAATGCTCGCGCAATGTGGGCGCAGAACTCGACCGCGATGCCGACACAGATGATGAGGTTGACGAGAGAAACGGCGTTCAGTGAGACGCCCATCACGGCCATGGCGCCGATGATATCGACAATTACCATGACGACGGTGACCGCAACCACAACCGCCGTGACGACCGAACCGAGAAGCGCCGTTGAAACAAGGAAGATGATTCCAATCGCGGAGCCCAGCAGAGCAGCGGTCAAGGGAATAATGGTGGCGTATTGATCGAAGAATACATAGAAAACGCTGTACGGGAAGACATCCAGGCCTGTGCTATCGCTGATAGCCTTGGAAATCCGCCTGGCCGACGCATAAGCCTTGATGAAATCATCTTGGCTACGGAGTGGTGAGTGAGCAGTTCGGAAATGGCTGGCGGAGATCGTATCCCGCTCGGAGTCAACGACGACAGCTGAGCCGTATGATGCCAGGCCGCCCAGAGGGCATATCTCAGTGGTTGGGCTCTTGAGAAACTTGTCCAGATAGTGGATGAACTCATCTCCTTCCGGCAACCCTGCCAGAGTGCGGGTGCCATTCCGACGCCCAGCAAGGCAAGGCTTGCCCCATTCCACACAACAGTTCTTGTTCGCGGGGTCCAGCCACTGGAAGAGGTCGTCCAGCCAACTGGCTGTTGGCGAAGAAATATAAGAAACGTCTGCGCGCTTTCGCTCTTGTTCGAGGATGTTGGTGAGCGACATCTGCTCGCACGTGCTGTAGCGAGCACAGACTTCCTCCTGCTGTTTCCTCTGGGTGCCATTGAATTCCCGCGTCACGAAGTATACCGGCGGGCCAGCATCGAAGTAGTCGTAGAGGTCGTTGAAATATGGAATGAGATAGGAATCATCGGGAATGGCGACTCGCTGATCCAACCCAAGTTCAATTTCAGGGATCAGTGCGACACCGGCCGCAAAGATGCCGAGAAACACCATAACGACAGCCGCCTTTGTCTTCTTCCCAAGTAGCCACGGCGCGTAAGTCTTGTGGATGAACTGTTGAAGCCAACTCTCCTCGGGTGCTTCGTAGAAACGAGAGAAGGTTCCATTAGAACCGCTCAAGTGGGTTCTGGCCGACTTGACCTGAACGCAGGGAAAGCAATCTGCTCGGGAATCCTCGACCCTAATCTGGTTGAGTGTCAGGACCGAGATGAACATGGTGACCTGGAGGATAGCGTTGATGAAAACAGCTCCAGCGGCGTAGATGGCGAAGTTCCTGACAGCAGGCATACCAACAAAGGCACCCAAGGCGAAGGAGATGGTTTCAGTGATGGCCGAGAAGAGAATAGAAGGTCCCATGCGTCCCAGGGCCTTGGATATCCTGACTTCCACGACCTCGTCGGGGTAGCTAATGTTCACCCGTTCGAACTCGTGAACGATCAAGAAGATGTTGTCGACGCCTACAGCAAGGACGATGAACGGAATGACGTCGACGATGATCAGGGTAGCTCTGAGACCCGCCCAAGAGAAGAGACCGATGGAAGACGTGATCGACATCAGCACAATCAGAATGCCGACCACGCCCAATGTGAACTTTGACTCGACCAGGGTGATCGCCGGGTTCCGGAGAAAGTCTCTGACAGACAGAGTTGTGGATCCCAAGGCAACCGATGCATACAAAAACATGATGATGTAGCTGATGACAATGATCTTGGCGTCAGTGTTGGTTGACTTGTTGAGCTCCTCTTCCAGGCTGATCTCCGTCGAGAAGGACAGGCGGAGCCCACGCTGATTTGCCTCGTCCTGCAGTTGAAGCAGGCGGGCCTTCATGGACTGCTCCCAGTCCATGGCCCTGTCGAGCTCAGGAGATCCCTCGGGGTAATTGTTGAGAACCCAGGTGACGGTCATGGCAGTTGCCTCGGCGGGGTCAGAATCGTACCCGCCGAGGATCAGGTTCGGCTCCAAAGGTTGACCGTATGCGGGGCGGCATTCAACTGGCGAGTCCGCACACATCTGTAGCGTTTCCTGCCACGCATCATCGACAAGGCCCGGCTCGCCTTGAAAATAGGCCGTCACGGTTTGGACGACGCAGGCATCCCCGGTGGGTTTGAGGCAGAGATCATTGAGAGTGCTACCCCACTGGTTGCCCTTGAGTTCGCGGACGCTCTCCTCCACGCCCATCCACCAGATAAGGTTGTCACGGCTCAGAACTGGTCCCGGAGCAGAAGGATTTGTGTCGTTGACAAGGAATATCTTCTCGGCCCTGTAGAACGGCCCAAAGTTGGAGTCAAAGAAGGCCTTCTCCTGGGCAGCCGCGGAAGTCGGACTAACCCACAACCGGGCAGGGTCTTTCTCGATCTCGAAATTGAACCATCCAGCGCTGAGCACCGCAACGAAGATGATGCTGGTTACGATGGTGATGGCTGGAAACCGAGCCGCAACATGACCCAGACGGCTGAAGGCGGCGTCACACCAGGTGTTGACGTTATACGTCTTTTGCGGACGGTCAAACATGGCACCATTCTCGGTCAGGTCGCCCTCGTCCTCGTCGTCGCTGGGGGCAGCATCAGTCAGCAGGCGAAGGCGTTCGCTTCTCCGCTTCGCGTGTCTCCTCCACACAACATGGCCGGCAACACCGAGGATGGATGTAAACAACAGCACACCGTAGGTAAAGATAGACGCAAACGACAGGCAGGGCAGCTTTCCGACGTGGCAAGATCCCGACTGCTCAATGTCGGGAAGCGCCGGGCATGTGGCTTCGCAGTCGACGCAAGCGCAGCGAAAGTTGGGGTCCTCGTCGTTGCACTTTCTGGCTTTCGCTGCAATGGGCCCCATTCCCGGCTCCGAATAATCTGCCGGGAAGTTGATTTGGAATGGCGAGCCTCCCAACCTCTCCTTGCCCATGAAGGTCAACATTTGGCTATAGTTTTTCGCCCCTCCGCCGATCAAGTCCATTGCTCTCGAATTTGTCGGGCCGAACTTGACATCCTTGCAGCTGTCGTAAAAGCCAGTCCCGTAGTCGGCATGTACCAACTGGTCCAGCTCCGTAACCAAAGTCTTCCCATTCTTGACCACAGTCTTGGTCACGTTGATGAACAGCGACTGGTCCGGGGAGCAGGTAAAGGTGCAAAAGAGGTTGTAGAAATTGTCCTTGCAGGCTGGGCATGCCGCGAGGATTTGGTTTGGCGTGGAGAATGACTTTTTGAGTGTTGCTACCTGCTCGGCGAGACAGCATACGGGGCCGGTGCTCCATTTCGGGCCACAGAGGTCGACCAGCTCCCGACGGAGCTTCTCATCGGGATCTGCGGCGAGGTTGTTGTCGACGCAGGGAAGTTGCCCGCCAAAGAGGCTCTTCGATCCGCAATTGCCGCGTATTGCGCATCGGCCGGCCTCATGCTTTGGAGTGTATGGTTTTGGCTCGGGCTCGTCAGATGTGGCTCCCAGGCCAGCAAAGAGGAGGCTGCCAGCAGCGACGAGCTGCGACAGCTTCGTCATGGCTCCTCAGGGGCTCGCCGCTCGGCGGCTCGGGATGGGCGCGAACGGTGCAACGAATGAAATATACAGCTGTTGTCGTGACAATATCCTGGGAAACTTGCGGCGATGAAGACGTGTCTTTGATGGTGGATTGTGTTGTTGGAAGAAAGCTTGTTGAGCTCCAACAGGCAGTTGGAAACAGACGACCCATCCAACCCACCCGGGCGCTGTCATGCGTCATAATCACCGACCCCACTTAATGTGCCGTATGGGGCCTATGATTGGTCTGGTTGTCTGGGGTACTCGCTTGTTCCTGGCAGACGGGTCACGGGGGGGTTCTGGCCCGAACCCCTGCCAGCCGATCGAGTTTCCCTCCGGCACTCCGGTGCGGGACAACAGTTCCAAACGCGGTGAGGGCATCTGACAAAACAACCGGATGCAAGATTCCGCTATGCGCCAGAGTAGAGAATAATTCATGCCTGCAATGACCAGACTCTTCAGCGCTTTCGTCTGTATAACATTCCCATAGACTATGGTCCCCAAACGCTGTGAGTTGTACCAGACCCCGTGCAAAGTATCGCATTTACATTCGCCCTCTCAACCCCCCAGAGCTACCTATCTCCAGACGTTCGAACTCACTTTCCCATGCAGATTCTCCGTACTAGCTAGACAATAAGGTGGCCAAACAGAATGGAGAGGACGAAAGGGGTGTCGGCGTCATCCAGCCTGCACGCCCGAAGATAATACGGTAGTCCGATAAGGATTGCAACAGCATTCGCTCTCGCTTCAAACTCTTCCGGTGACGTAAAACTGCCCAGTTAGAGTTTCGACACGCCATCCATCGTTCTTGAGCGCCGCCCCTACCGCTTGTCGGAGCCGCGAAACGCCGTTAGCGCTATGGCGACCGACACCCGTCACAACAGTGAAGCCCTGCATTTTAGCGGCTCGCTCGCGGCCCTCGCCCAGATTCTCCCACCATTGCCACACTCGATGCTTCGCAATACGTACTCCGTCAAGCACAGTGACGCCGTGCAGATCGATCTTGGTGGGGGTACTCTGTTGGTTGACCAGCAGCTCAGCCATGTTCGCCGTCTTGGCCAGAGACAGCCGGGCCTCTTCACGAGCTCGTTGAATGTAGACGATGGCGCCTTGCCTCCCAAGCGGACCGAGGCGATTGAGCGACGCTGCTGCGCGCATGTGAGACCGGCCGGCCTGCAAATCGGGCATCGCAGAGGTGAAGTTCGCTTTAGGCATGGACGGGCTTGCCGGGCTCGGGTGGGTAGACGGGGTGCGAGACGCCAGCCGGGAAGTTGTCGGCACAGAGGAAGGACCTGACGCTCCTTCGATTTCCGCGTCGTCAGAAACAGGCGAGACCACCGTGTAGGAAACAGCGAGCTTGGCCTTCCCTTTCCGGGTTCGATTTCGACCAGGGCCACGGCCTTTCTGCGGTGCTCCATCTGGGGTGTAGAAGCCATCTACTCCCCGAGGAAGCTCTCCGGACTCCTCGAGGAACTGGCGGTCAAGCAGGTGATCGAATGCGCGCTCAAGATCCCCGCCATTCTGCTTCAGCACAAACTTAATGGTGTGTTCCTTGAAGTTGGGAAAAATAAGAGTGAGATTTTCGATCTTCTCAGCTTCGCCGATATCCAGCCGGTGGGTGAACCTCGGGATGTCACCGTCCGAGTACTCGGAGACAGTAGTAGCATTTTCCGTCGACACGCCGTTTCCCGTGGTGGCAGCCTCATCGGACACCAGTGCCTCCGTCTCAGCCCAGCACCCCAAGCCCGAGGGATCAAAGCCTGTCAGTTGCTCTACGCGAGCCGTGTCGGCTAGCATATCCAGGATTCTCCTGATGCCGCCATATTCTTTTTCGACGTCTCTTTCATCGACGATTGCTAGAATGAGGGACTCGTCCAACACCGTGCTGAATTCGCCCTGGGACACCTGTCAAAGACTGCCAACAACGGTTTATATGCCACAGATATGACGAGAGCAAAGGCCTGACAAGCTTCGGGGCATCCCCGTTGGAGCACTCACGATCAGCTTCTGTTTGAGGCTCCCCGTGCCCTTATCCTGCAGAGCGGGGCCTCCCATCCCAGTGTTTGCCCCTCCTATCCAAAACAAGCCGCTTATTAAGGACGCCTAGACGAAAACCAGACGCTGAAAATGCGAGTAAAAAACTGAAGGGGGTATCTGCGTAGCGATCTGCAACCTGGCTGGACATGACTACGTATAGCGATGCTGTCTGGGTCGGGTGAGTGATGGAGGAGAGCAGGTTGAGACACTTTTTCTCAACCCAGCCCAGCCCCGGTCTGACCTGTCGAAACGCACGGACCACCAGAGCGGCGCCCCCACCAACCTGCAAACAGACATTCACTCAACTTCCCAAGCCATTGGTGCACAACAGCCCAAGGCCCCCCTTCAAGACAGCCTGGTAACGGGCAGTTTCAAGGTTGTCTCTCGTCTTCGACTCTATCAAACTCAACCGCCACACTCCAGACCGCCTGGCGCGTCTTCCCCCAGCAGCGCCAATATGCGATCTTGCCTCGCCATCACACAACCCATGTTATTTCACGTACCCTCCCGCTGCTGTGCAACACGCGCACCATCAGCCCATCTCGGACCGTTTGCTTCGTCAAGGCTGACTATGTGCCTACTTACCCCCCTCTCCTGCCCCGGAAGCTTGAGTTGCAGACAGGGCCATCGTCACTGTAGACTTGTCAGCTGCTAAGGTGCCACTGAGATTCGAACTCCGAGGAGGACACCAGCTCCTCAGAGGCACTTCAACACTGCGGTATGAGACCGCGATCGCGGACCGTAAGCTACATTACCTACGCAACTGAATATCGGAAGTGGTGGGCCTGGCCAAAGCAATAGGAGCACTGTGGGATGCAACAGCCCTGTCCCGTGGGCGGAGGCATCCTGCAGACCCGCAGCGTTGACCAAACTCTGTGTGACCGCAACCCTTGACATCAGGCATCTCTCAACACATCGCAGTCCCGTTGATTCATCTGCTTGCAAATCACAACAACGTATAGTCACAAGTGCACGGGTAATAGCAAGCAAAATTTGCCAATCTATCTGCTGACAACTCCTAACACGACGTGACCAGTAGAACTGACGTTCACTGCACCGGGCGCGGGGGGGGGGGGGGGGGCGGGGGGGGGGGGCGGGGCGGGGCGGCCCCGCCGCGCCGGCGGCCCGGCCCCCCCAGCCCCGCGCCGCGGGCCCCG